>JABSTQ010005552.1:0-33929 GCA_013358835.2 Ixodes persulcatus | reverse complement strand
CCTTTGCATCGCTCATCACCCGGCGCAAACTGCTGAGTCACTGAGCTGTGGACGCATGCGCAGCGACGATGTACCGCACAACAGATCAACAGCGAATGCTCAGAGTGGAGTTCCACAGCCCAGCAGACAAAGATGGCTGCGCGCAGAAGGCGATTTTTGAGAAGGTCTATACTCCGTTTCGCTTTATGTTCGGCCGCAGCCGACGCTACAATACGACGTAGCTAATCGAGCAATGCTAAAAGTGCATCGTCATGGTGCTCATTGCCTTTGTGTATTTGCTATCGCCAACTAAACCAATCACGCAGAGTGATTGCGCCATCATCTTGCGCTTTTTATTGTGTGTGATTGGTTCAGCCGTTGCTGTCAAACCCCCACAAACAAAAACCAACGCCGTGACGTCGCATTTTTAGCACTGTTTGATTGGTGTACCGTTGGCTGGCTGTTGTAAGAGTGAAAGGAAGTATATTGTTCCTAACTTTAATCCCTCCTCTCTTCTTACGCGAAACAGCAAACCAGCACTTATCAGGGACATGTTTCGTATACGTACAGTGGCCCAATGTTTTAACAATATCAAGCGAGCGTCGATTGCCGGGACGGTCAGCGCCGTGCCGCGGAGGCGTGCGGCGACACGGGAGAGATTACGCGCGTGCGCACAAAGCTCTTTCCGTTGCGAGCGTTGTCTGCTAGCCTATTCCGCTGCCCGCACTCAGCCCCTGTTCATTATCTGTTGCATAGATAACCTCTTTCAGCAAAAGTCTGAACAGCGCTTTCTTGCGTGATACTGTTCAGGCGGGGCATAAACCGCGCGTAATTTCGAGTATTATAATTTAGCTTTTTTTTTATTTCATGTTTGCGTTTACTTTGTGAGCACCAACAAAAACGAAAAATACGGTGACGCGCCAAACTATGTGTAACGTTGCATTAAACTATATACCGCAGCTAATGCTAGAGCCATCAAAACGAATCCAGTACTTTCACCCCGCCACGTGACATCGTGCTTCCCCGTGCAGTCGTACCCAACGGGAAGGCCACGTGACACAATTTTAGCGATAAACTGGCCAAGATGGCTCGTGGCGTCGGCTGCGGTACAACACAAAGTAAAACTTACAGGGTTTCCGCTTGGTGTTTTGTTTTATCAACTGCGTTGTTGCTGTCGTCATCTAGCATATGTAGCCGGATGGTCACTTTTCTTTGACCAGCGGGCGCGCGCACGTTTTTATGCTTCCTCGAGTGCCCATAGAAACACGGGCACGTATTGTGAGAATGTCGATGGGCGGCATGACGCAAAGGGATATAGCAACAACAGTCGGGGTTAAACAGGCTACCGTCAATAGGCGATGCACTTCGATATTGCAAGCGACCTGCCCTCCTTTGCTACGAAGCAGGGGCTCTGTGCGATCAACGGAGTAGACTAGCAGCAGGGTTGGGCAGTATCGCGATACAAATGTATCCCCGCGATAGTATTTCAGAAATATATTTGGTATCTGTATTTCTGTATCGCGATACAATTGTTTTCACCGGTATCTGTATTCCTCTATCGAAATACATTTGGAATGTTTCTTTGTATCGCGATGCAATCAGGAGTAAATGTATTTCGTTACACTTCTTGAAAAATACTCCCCCCCCCCCCCCCCCCCCGCGAAAAAAAAAAAAAAGTCCGAACGAACTTTTTTTTTTGTTTGAGGGAACCAGGGTCAAGGAGATGCTGGGGCATTGTTACTATGCTGACCAATGTTTCTTCCGATTCTCCAAACTATTTTTCTATGCGTCCTCTTCTCTCTTTTGATAAGTGTTGCGAAGTCGGGGACTCGACCGAGGTGGCGTGCCAGGAGTGGAGTCAGCATCTTCTACCGCAGGTCCTTAGGTAGGGATGTCTTGAGTCATTGTTTGCTGGCATCCAATGCCCGCTGCTAACCGTCTCTCTTGCCTTAGTGGACACAGTACACCCAGCCGGCAAAGCTGAGTCATAGTCCGTTGCAGCACGAGCCTGGCGGTGGTTGACTTGAAATAGTAGGATGACTCACGCTATTAAGTTCAACACTTAATCGAATGCGTCTGCGGCTGCGCCCGTAATATTGCACAGCTCAGGAGTACGTCATCAGCCGACGTGAACGTGAGCTGCTGCTCTGGTGATCCGACACGCAGGAAGGAGGCCAGACGTGGCCTCGCTGTGCCGACCGAGACTTCGTACACCTGCGGGTCGTCTCGAACGCGCTGTTTCTCGGAGAGCTCCCACCTGTGCCGGCAATTTCGGGTCGCAATCCACGAGGTCTCTGTTTGGGTGATGCTAGGCGAAACTTGCAGACTGGAATCCCTGCGTCGGTGGCGGAGGGTCGGCAGGAAGGACCTTCACAACAGGGATGCCACCGTATCGTTTTTTCATACGTAACAAAAGATAAGACATGTGTTCCAGGATGCTTCAGTTGGTCCAATAGTCTCAAATATTCCAAATGGCACTGCCTGGGTGATCTTCAACGAGGTAACCTACAATGAAAGTAGTACGTATTGTCCTTTCATACAGCAGCGTGGTATAGTATCATGTTCAAGGCCACACCTACAGATAAAGAATACCAGTTCATTCCACCGTGACGTCATGTGATCAATGTTGACAGGGGCGTCCTTATTGGAGAGGGGCGTGCTGACGTTTTGATGGGATTTAGGGTGACAGAATTTATTTAGAGGTCGAAGTCTTTTCGCATCCCTCGTCAAAGAGACAGGATGGCAGGGAAGGGACCGCGGTCAGTCATTGATGGAACGGTTTTTTGAGCCCATTGAAGACTCCTCGTCGCCCGAAACCACTACCTTTAAGGCGAAGTGCCAAGCCTACGGGAAAAGAATTTCGTGATCAAAAACTTCCACTTCAAACTTCAAACTTCACCTCAGTTGGCGTCTCAAACAAATTTGAAAAATGTATTGCAGTATCAGTATTTCTGTATTTGTATTTCTGCCCTCTCCATAATGCATTTTTGTATTTGTATTTCCAAATACTTTTTGCCTCCATTTAAAATGTATTTCCGGTAGGTATCGCGGTACATTTTTAGAGATATATTTTAGTATTAGTATTTTAGCTACTATTTTAATGCACCCCAGTATTTGTATTTCCAAATGCATGTTTGAGTATTTCTGCCCAACCCTGACTAGCAGATGACGCTCCCACCAGGAAGGGCTTTGCGCGCACGCGCTTAATCTCTCCCGTATCGCTGCACGCCTCCGCGGCACGGCACTGCCCGCCCCGGCGGTCGACGCTCGCTTGATTTTATTAAAAAATTGGGCCACTGTAGATGCAAATAAACCCTTTTTTTCGCCCTCTTTATTTTGCTGAGTCACGTCCTACGATGCCACCTGCCGCGCCGTGTATGGGTCGTCGAACAGCTACACACGTCCGCATTCGTTCGACGTCAGCGGGAAAGCGCGTGACGCCAATACCTGAGCTGCGGACAGCGCTGCTTTTTGCGAAAACCCAAATCGGGGCTGATGCTCGCCGGTCACATGAAAAGCTGTTCGCGCTAAAAGACTTCGTTAACTGAGTTTATGGTTTCCCCCCATTCCTGGCGACAGATGGCGATCGCCACCACGTCTGCCTTTGCAAGACCTTCGGTCGAGGCTGGAGCTCGGAGGAGCTGAATGAGACCCGAGAGCGGAGAGAGAGAATGACGGAGTGAGATTATAATTTAAATTAATTTCGTACCAGGTAGGAGACACCTATAGGCTCGTTTGGACGTGGGTGCTCGATGCACCGTTAACGTATTTCCTCTGGATCTCGCAACACTCTGTGAAGTCGCATTTTATCCGCGCACGTTGGCCGAAAAATCGTGCGCCCCCTTTTCCCCTTTCTTCCCTAACCGTCATCACTAGTGGAATGACGTAGCGCCACCTACATCACAAGCGCGACGCTAGAATCAGAATCAGTTTATTTCGTCTATATGTACAGAGGACAGGGGCATGGGCAAAAGGCCAACACATGTTGGCTTGACAGGGCCCCACCCCCGTTTTCTTGGCAAGGCGACGCCAAGATGGACGCATCTGCCGCTTCGCGGCGGCAGTCGTTATGTTTTTCGCTTTGGGTGGCGGGGGGGGGGGGGGGGGGTCCACTAGCGATGACGTCCTGCCCAGACCTTATCTCCACGATACTCCCTCCAGATGAGGTGTTGTTACGGGGCGTAGGATGCGAGTAAGGCGGTTAGAACCTCTTGGAGTCCTCTGACAACAAGAATTGGCGCGAATGTCGGGGTGGACGGGTGTCTGATGGCTGCCTGGAACGCGACTTCCACTGTTGTGCTTTAAGGATCTCATCTTGCCCATTGCATTGGAAGTGGCCCCTAACTGGCTACAAATGACGTCAGAGAAGTCGGCGTTTCACGTTGTCGGATGTCGCGATCCTGGCGGTTGCTGCTACAAGTACAGGCAAGAAAAAGTCCGAACGAACGCGAGTGTCGCTTTAGCTGCGGAGGCACAACTTCTGACTGCTGAAGCTTTCGCGAAGTGTCAAAAGTGGAAAGCGACATGCAGCAGGACAGGCGTCTGCCAAAAAAAACGCCACCGCTGCTGGGACACTGCCAGGGTCGTGGCTTGCACAGTCATAGAAGCGCGACGCCTACAAACACGCTGCGGTCTCAACATTCAAACAAAAGCGGACACCAAACAAAAGTGACGGAGAGCGTCTATGGGAAAACTAGAGCCGCGTGGAAAAAGCGAGTAAAAAAAAGTATTGTTTTTTAAAGAAAAATGAAAAGAAAACAAAAATTCTAAGCATACATGGGGGTGCTAGCCAAATGTATTTTTCTTCAGCGATTTTTATTTGGACCTCTTATACCGCAGGCTATAATCATAGGTTTTTGTACTTTAGCGTTAATCGCAATCCGTACCGTTTCTTTTGTCTGAATTGCCGAATATTGTTTTGTTTTCTTAGGTTCTTTTAGGAAATGCGTATTCGGTATTGTCGTCGGTCACTAGCGGCGTAAATGTGCAACACCCAACATTTGTCGTGCATGTGTCTGACTTGCCGTTACGGAATAAATAGATTAAAAGGGATTATTTTTTTTATGTAAACATTTGATTTTACCTTAAAAAAACACTGCATAAAAGTAATATGAAACGTCACGTTTTTGTTTTTGTTTTAAATGACGTGTGTTCGGGGAGTACCTTCCATACAATATCCTATTATCTTTATGTTAGTTCTTTTCACTTGAGCAGCCCAATGATACGTTTCCTTTTGGGAGTCCCTGTTTTTCGTCTTTCGCAAATTCTATACGGACATTTATTTACTGGCGGAAGTAGAGGAACCATATCCACGCAAATTGCGAATTGTGGTGTCGTGCTAGACGTACTCTGGTCCGTATTGATTTTGTTCACTCCCTGTTTTGGAAACGTCGAAAACGTGGACGCTGTCAAACAAAGCACTCAAATCAAACACGTGCGCGAGCTCGGTGTGTAAGCACTGCGTGGATGCCGCCTGCACAGGGGTTGCGGAGGAGACCGCCAAGGGGGAGGGGGATGTGGCGCTGTCCGACTAATAACACGCATCCATGACTCCCTCCAAGCGTGTTCCTAAAAACGGCAGGAAAGGAGGGGGGGGGGGGGGATAATAGCGCAATAAAAGCGATCACGGCAAAATCTCATTCCTATCTGCTCCCTACATTTATCGATAGGAGGGGCTCTTTTCACAGAAAGGCAGTAAAATGTTCTCTCGTTGACGACAAAAAAAAGGTGGAGTGGTCACGCCATCGCCTCCGAAAACTGTCGGCGATGCTCTTACGCAAAATATAAAGCCTCGTCTTACTACCTCGGCCTCCAGAAATCGTGAAACAAAGAATGTGATGTGAAGTGAGCTGTTTCAGTAAGAAGGCCATTCCGGTTGATTGCTGTCCTTTTCCTTTCTAGGATTTTTTTTTGTTGAATATCAGTCGAATTCTGTGAAAACGCCGTCATAAAGGACCGTCACGAAAAACTGTCACGAACGATCGTGACGTCGTGATGTCTTGTGACCGTGTCTCGTGCGTTACGCCATGACGTCGCCGGACGTCATAATAGCATGTGACACCGTGACATCACGTGACAACATGAAGCAGTGTGGCGTCATGACCATGTGACCTCATGACGTCACGTGAAGTTACACACACACACACACCGCATGTGCCCGGTTCAATCACATCACATTCTGTTCTCCCTGGCCTTCATCAGCATGATCAAGCTAGTGCAAAATTTCTTGCTGCTACGGTTTTTAGTCTAATATTAAAATATAATTTTTTACCCGTTCTTTTTTTAAAATTTAGTTCTAAGCTTGTTTTGATCGCATGCAACGTAAATAAAAGACAAGGCGTTGAGATAATATATTTGTAAAATCAGGCCTCAAGTGCGCCCGCTCGGATCTGGAGGCGTGTCTACTCTAGCTTACGCTACAGTCTTCATTTGATAAAAGGAAAGCTGTTACTCGGAAGTCAGAATCAAGTTAAGAACACCTATTGTCCACGGAAGATCCAACCTAGATTACACGCGCTCCATTTCAATTCATTCGTCATGCCCACTGATGAATGAATACAAGGCCTAATTGACGATTTTTTTTTTTAATATATATCATTAGGTGGCTTCGGGCTCTTATATATTTTTATTTTATTTCGAAGTAGCATCGTTACTAACAATCAATATATTGGTTAGAATGTTTCAAGAACAATTGAAACAACGCAAAAAAACTGTTTGGTAACATTTCTTTTTAAGATTGCAGCCGCGACTTTGTTTACTTCATTGTACTAAAAAAAAAAAAAAAAACTTAATTCAGTGGAAATTGTTTTTGTTTTTTTCAGCGCTCAAAACTTTTAGAATTCACGCGGAGATCAGTTTGGGCTACATGAAGAGTGTTACACTAGAGTTGCCACTTTTTGAAGGTTGACGCATGCTTGAATCACGCATTTCTGCCACACTCTGACAAGCACGTCTTCATAATTCGCCACGACGACACGCATTTATTTATATATTTATTTATTTTTACTTACTGCAACCTCAGGGGTCAGGATTATATGCAGAAATTATATGGAAGGAGTGAGGATTACATACAGACAGTCAAGACATCCCAATCAACCACTGTCACCGGCACACAGAAATTCGTCTGGCTGTAATGACCGGACGTTTCCTGGTGACAAATTCCAACATCCGAAAGTGTGAGGATAAAAGTTGCACTTAAACACAGTGGTACCCGCATGAAATGGTGAAATATTTAAACCGTGGTGGCTCCTAGTTGAAGTTGGTTTGAGAAACTTTATGTAGTTATATAAAGAGGCAAAACGCGATGAGTTCATTATAATATGCAATGACTTTAGGTTGCTCACTACCACCATCCTCATAAAGAGGACTTGGGCCTAACACGGGAATGTTAGAGGAAGAAGAAAAGTTTGTCATACCGACGACAAATAAAACGTCCTGAATTTTTCTTTCTTCTTGGAACTGATTCGACTTTATTTATTTCAGAGTGTTTGTCGAGGAACCAAATTGTAGAACCATAATCACGGATTGGGCGAATTATTTAAAAGTTAAAAGCTCTGTGTCCAGTGGTGTCACGTGCGTAAGGTACGTAGCAGGTGTCCAAGTCTTTTCAGGCATTCGTTACATGTCGTGTAAATGTGCTTTGACCAAGACAATTCTGGCGCGAAGGGGAGGCCAAGGTATTTATATTCGAAAACTCTTTCTAGGGATAAACAGTCGAATGAACATTTAAACGGAGAAGGTGATGAACGCCAAAAAAAGTAAAAAAAAAAAGGTTTTACTTAAGTTAATTTGCCAGGTTTCACACCACGTACGAAAATTCGCAAATGAATTGTTACAAATATTATGATCATGGGTAGAGTTTATCGTGGGATATAACACACAGTCGTCAGCGTAAAGTCGTATCTTAGAGAAGGGAGGGGCCTTCGCTCGTTGCGACAGAATGCTAAAGGCTATGACGATCCAACTGCATGTTGAGAAACGTGGATATATTAGGTTTAAAAAAGCACAACACTGTCCGTGTACCTGTTGGCAAAGAAAAACAAAAACATCCTCATTACTTTAATATCACCCTTCGTGGTCACGCGCAGTAGGCTGCAGCAGCAGCAATCCACCGCTTCGTTTGCATCATATTTATGCCATTGCCACCCATATCAATGTGATTACAGTCGCCCTTTTGTATCCGTCAAACATTATTTAAACAACACGAAAAAAAAAAAAAGAATCGGTTGAGATTACTCGCGATCGTTCTTGCTGCTGTTAACGTTGCCGTCGAGTCTGGATGTCGCTGCGATGTGAAAAATAGCTGCTGCGTCCGTCGAGGCACAACAAGCAGCGTTGGCGTGCTGCTCACTTTGCTTGCTTGTTGGCGGGTCGCGTGCCTGACGCTCACTTCTTGTTTCTTGGGTTTTGGAGCGGTCGACGTGATTGCCGCGGCGGCACTGTGGTCGATGCTGCGTCGAGCCCTCGGCATTAGATCCGGGTTGCTTACTGTGTTTTCTTTTTGTGTGTGTTTACGGCTTCCCGCTTGCTTGACTGCACGTCTTTTTTTTTTTTGTTACAAAGAAAGAAAGAGGAGAGAGGCGAGTAAATACAAGAAAAAAAAATAGTAACTGTGGCCGCAGACAGCTTAAGAAACGGAACTTATTATCCTCACACTTCTCGCCTCGCGATTCGTTTTTTAGCTTCCTCATGCACTGATGCCGCAAGCTCATCGAGTGCCGAGTGATTGTGGCATGCTCAATAGCCGCCACACCCTAAGTTTATTGAGCAGGGAGTGACGATTGTAAGGACTAACGTATTTCTTAACAAGGAGGACGACTTTTATGATCATGTACAGTTACAGTTACTACAAACTGTGCACATACGATTACACATACTGCGAAGTTTCACGGAGCTCAGCGTGACTTTAAGAGGAGTGCCGTTTGCGGGGGCGCGGAATAAAAAAAAAAAAAATGTATGGCAAATTGCTAGGAAATTGTGTTGAATGCGTGAAACGTTCTGGCGTCACTAGCGTTTAGCGTTAGCTGAAACTCTTGGCTGCACCGATATGCAGTCGGTGTCACGTAATGTATGTTTCCCGCTAAATTTGGCGGGGAAGCTGAATTGGTGTGTAGGTCACGTGATACCAGGTTACGTGACGTCAATTTTCCCGCTAAATTTAGCGGGTAAACTGAATTTATGTGCAGGTTAAGTGACGTCATTTTTTCCACTGAATCTAGCGGGGCAACTGAATTGATGTTGAGGTCATTAACGTCACTGTTTCCTCTATATCTAGCGGGGAAACTGATTTTGTGTAGAGGTCACGTGACGTCAATTTTCACGCTGAATCTAACGGGGAAATCAGATTGGCGTTAAGATGACGTGACGTCAATTTTCACGCTAAATATAGTGAGGAAACTGAACTTGTGTAAAGGTTACGTGGCATCATGTCACGTGATGTAACTTTTTCCGCTAAATGTAGTGGGGAAACTGAATTTTGTGTATAGGTCAGGTAAGATGACGTCATGTGACTTTTGTAACACTGCGGGCGTTGCATTAGAGGACGTCACAGACCTATCCACCAATTCAACTTCCCCGCTAAATTTAACGGAGAAACTCAATCGGTGTTAAGGTCTGTGATGTCCCATAATGCAACACTGCACGCGTTGCATTATGGGACGTCACTGGCCACGGCGCAACGAAATGCGGCTTCCCGACTCACAACTCGTTTCTAGAAACGACTCACAACTTGTTTCTAAAGATGCACACAAGGGACGATCGCAGTGTGCTTTAGAGAAACAGTCGGCAAAGGCGTGCTATACACCAGCACAGCGTATACAAACAGGCCCGCGTTTTCCCATAACGGATGTGGGCACTGCGCGTGCTCAGGAACCGATTCGCGAGAGGTGAAGCAACTGCGCATGCGCTATGACGACAGCAGCGCCACCGCACTGGCGTTGAGTGAGTCTATAGACAACAATAAGAAAGGGAACATACTTCCTCGCTTTTTTTTACGTACCTACAAATTTTGGAACATGTCGTGGTCCCGACGAGGGCTAGAACGGAAAGCTTAGGTTTAACAAAGGTTGTGAGAGCCGTGAAACTGGAAAGAAAGAAAGAATGTATGTTTTTTTTTTTTCATTATGTCGCTGATAGAGCATTAGTACATCGAGAGGATAACAATCGTCCGATCCAGCGCCCGAGCGCGGCGTTCAAACTCTCTCCACGGCCTCTTATGTTCTCCGATTTAACGAGATTTAGACTTCCGATCGAACGCCCACTGCTCGATGTTTGTGCTTACGTCACGCACCGCATGCAAAAGAAGTTCTTTTGATCCTTAGACGTATTTAATATTTTTCTTTCATCGAAAGAGTTACATTGTTGCGGGGATTGAGAGGGACAATGGGTCGGCCAGGCAGGGGCTGGCATTTGGCGCCTCTGACCTACACTATCACTGGATGCTGGGAGAGTAGCGCCAAGCACCCCGTATGGTCACCATGTTGGTCCGTGAAATGAGGAATTTCTCCTTGACCCCTTCGTTCTTGGTGAGCCGATCTAAATTCGCTGGAGACGGGTAGCTCTATGGAGACGTTTCTTGTATACCGGGATTTTGCTATCCACACACCGGCGAATCAAGCGTATACATCTTCGTAGCACCACCACATGCTGTGTCGGTGCTTGCAGGCACTGAAAATTATGTTTACTGCGTTAAAATACGCAAGAAGAACAATATAATGGTAAGAGATCCGTGGAGATGGGCATGATTGTTAAGTTGATTGCATACACTATGCCAAAGACGCTTATGTTGGCTCGAGGAACGCTTCCAGTACGATTATGGTCCCGTCTTGTCGCGACTGGTTTAGAATAACTCTCTGGAAGCTTCGAAGATTTGAATGGACCAGAGATGGCGATCTCCATGGCAACGTAGACTAATTAGTAGGGGTGTGCGAATATTCAAAATTTCGAATACGAATCGAATATTTTCCTTATTCGAAACGTATTCGATTCGAAAATTGCATATTCGGAAGTTACCGAATATTCGTCCACAGCCGAATATTCGGGAAAAGCGGCAAATATTCGCACAAATTGCGAATATTCGGGCAAGTAACGAATAATCTGCTTGCCACGCATTGCCCTATGAACGTTTATTCACTGAGAAAGACGTATGATGCATGCGTTATCGGTCTGCTCCGTTTCTATCTGTCTGGTGGCAGCAAGAAAGGATCAGTTGCGGTTTCTTTTTCACCAAGCCCTTTGTTGTGTGGCACTGTTATAGCAATATGTGATGTAATTGCGCGTTCTTTAAATTGATTCAATAAAATGAGCCTTGAGAGTAAAATATAAATATAAAAAAATCTGGAGTGTGTTATCTACTATAAATGTTTGAAAATTAAAAAAATAAAAAGCTAGTTAGGAACAGAACATTACATCGCGATGGACGTCGGCTCCTGCGACTCCCGCGCAGTCAAAACTAGGAATGTCGCGAACCTGCCCAGGTTCGAGTGTGACCAAGCTCAACTTTTTCGAACTTTCAACGTGATGTTCGACAAAGGTAGGTTCGACTGAAGATCAACTTTGGTGTGCATGCGCAAAAAAAAAAAAAAAAAAAAAAAAACCGAACCTAGTTGACTCTATTTAGCGGAGGAAAAATGCACTCTTTGTTGGGTTTATTGGCATCACTGGTTGAGATTAATAACTAATGAAAGCGTTAAAAGCGCATATTTCGATTTATACAATGTAAACATTGGTAACCATTTTATAAAATATAAAATAAACAACTTTCTAAATTATTTGTTTCCCAAAATTCGAAATATCTGTGTAGCATTTACGGGCAACACTGTCCATAAGTCGAACTTCTTCTAACGTTAGTGAAATTTCGCAGGTTTCGCGAGTGAAAGGGTCGTTTTACTGGCGGAAATGTAGTCACGGCGCGTAGAGCGCTTACTTTCTGAACACGTTGAGCAGTTAATTTTCCTACACGATAATTTGTAATGAGTGCATTACTAGAAGTATCATTAGCCTGCTGCAGCCCAGTAAAATGCAGTTGCATTGATTTAGTTTAAAAAGACAATAAAACCCGCTGTTACCTTTTGTTTTGTAATTTTTGTTTACTAGACACATATTCGATATTGGATTCGATATTCGAAGCCCGTTTTTATGCCTTATTCGTATTCGATTCGTATTCGAAAAATTCAATATTCGCACGCCCCTACTAATTAGACAATCGCCTTGCGAGGTTTTGGTCGTCTGTATGTTAGCATCTGTTCGTGTACGGCTAACAGCTAGGGGAGGCAATGGAGCTACTTTTCCAGGATCTAGCTTGACTTCAACCAACACCACCTAGAATAATCGAAGCCATGTGCACCTGCAGCGTTTCGACATCCTCACAGTGAACTCGAGCACAGACGCAGATTGGTCACGAGTGCTTCGTCGACGTTCGACTGGGCCTCGGGTCCAATCAATGCGTCAGCGTCAGGCTCGGGCCCAATCGCCGAGTTGGCGCCATGATGACGTGTGATGACGTCACACGGAGGTCGAGAGGGCTGTTCATCAGCTTTGACTACCTTCGGATGGTGCTGCTACGACGAGCTTTCCCCAAAGAGAGCGCGAAAAAAACAAACAACAACAACAACAACAAAAGGGTTGGGCAATTTGAGACAATGACGACAAAAGAGATATAGTCTATGAAGGTGCGATCGTGACGCGTGGAATCTCGCAGCTGCCGCTAATCGCAGTTTCGATTTCATGCATCGTCCGTTTTTGGCACCCAGGTGTGGTCGGCATGCGAGGATTGGCGCGCTACCCGCTGTCGCATGTGTCTCTCTGTGTGTGTGTGTAAAAGGATGCCCTGATTGATGATGCGCGCGAAGCGTCAGGGGGGGGGGGGGGGAGGTGTCGGTCGTTAGCCCGGTCCCGCTTCGTCGTCGCTTGGTGCTCGGCTAGAAACGATGACACGCGACGTGTGATAGCCGAAATTATTTCGAAGGTTTTTGTATAAATAAAGAAAACAAAATCGAATGGACCTACAGTCGGCGACAGGTTAAAAACCCAGCGGATGCTCCGTCTCCAGCACGTGCTTGCTGCCTTCCGGTGAGCATTGACTGCGCATGCGACGAAGTTTTTATTAAAAACAGAAAGCTCGCGATCGAAGCGGACCATCTACTTGTACACGTTACTCGAAAGAAAGTAACCGATTCCAATTCCAATTACAATCGGATAAAAAGTATTTAATTACATTACTTGATTACTTAGAGAAAAAAAAAAACTTACCGTTACTTTAAAGAGTAATCGTTCCTTTTCTGATTACTTCAGAATTCCAAAAACGACAGATTTTTTTATCGGTTTGAAAATGGATCTTGCCTACTGTCCATTATTGGATTCGAAATTCCGAATTATAAGTTACTTATCTTATGTAATCAAATAATTACAAAAATACTTAAAAGTAATTGAATACACGTAATTTGATTACTTATTTGTAACGAGCACCGTACACTTCTGATGTTTCACTGACTATTTCCAACTTTCACGTCGTATATGCGGAGCGCAAGTTCGTCTGCTTCTTGCGCCGGAGTTGTGGTGACGTCAAGAAAACACCGAGCTCTGATTGGTTCTAAATGAAGAAGAGTTGGTAGACCTTGAGGCAGCTTGCTTTGAGGTCTACCCACTATCTTCATTCTGAACCAATCAGAGCTTGGCGTTTTTCTGACGTCACCACAACTCCGGCGCAAGAAGCAGACGACTTGCTCTCTGCATACGAAGCGCGCTGGCGCCTGTCAAAGTGGATTTCATTTGGATGATCGTTGTACCACAGCAGTACGGGCTCGGTCTGCGACACATACTCTATTTTTGCTATACACGAGCACTATGAAAGGCTTACTTTATTTTTTTTTTTCGCCAGGAAGGTGTAAGCTAGCATCTTCACGATGAAGCCGATCGTCCAGGAGCTAGGGAGCACGATTATCACACAGCAGTACCACCATCGCTGAAAGTTGCGAATAGTGAGATGTTCGCACTTGGGATGCGCGCTCTTTGTTTTCTAAAATGCGTTCGGGCTCAGCGTTCAGCATTATAGGATACCAGGATTTTGATTCGGGGGGGGGGGGGGGGGGGGGGGGCGGGGGCGGGGCGTAGGGAGAGGAGGCCCCAGCAAAATAGAAGATTTCGGGAGGGGGGCGGTGGGCCCCATGCCCCCCCCCCCCCCCCCCCCCCCCCCCTTCCCCCTGGCTACGTGCCTGAGATACAGTACTGTGTTCTAGTGATAAAAGGGCCCTCTGTAGGCAGAGGAGAGCATGTTAAGTTAAATAGCGTTTTTTGCTCCTATTTGATTTGTGATTTAATCTCCATGATTGCGGATTAGCCGGAACCAATGAAGCAGAGTGGTTTGTTATAGCATAGCCTCCTGTGTACTGGAAAGCAAGTCAAATTGACGACGGAAAAATAGAGCTCCCGGTCGCGGGAACAGAGAGAGGATAAACGAGCAGAACGGTGTACGCAGTGGTGAGCTGGGGGCGAATAAGAGACCTTAGGGGTGAACTCTCATCAGCGCCAGCGGTCCTAGCGGCCTCTCCCCAAAATACATTTGTATTTCTTTTTTTCTGTTTCGCTTTTTTCTCCTCTTCCAAACGCGGTGGCGGCGAGGCAGCGCAACACTGACGGCAAAAGAGAAGAGGAGTGTTTTCGGATTTAACCGCTCGGGCTGTGGTGGCGCCACTAAGAGATCCCCTCTAGGACGCTGAGGGTATCCTCTTTCTCCGCCTCTCCTCTCCCTTTTTACGTGACCGTTTTTCGTTGGGTTCTGACAGGCTTTCTAGTATAAGGGAGGCTATGGCTAAAGTGAGCGTCAAAGTACTCTTTTTTCCATCCTGACTTGTTCATTGGGAGCCACACGAGGGCGGATAAGATCTGAAAATCATACACGCGGCGAGGAATATTGTTCCAAAGGGCATCTTTGACACATAGGGACGCAGGACGGTACACACCAATCAGGATAGAGAACAGGCAGGAAACGAGTGATGACGAGGCAACTAAGCTCATGCCGTCATTGGTTGAGGTCGGGAGAAAACAAAACGCGTGGGCGCACCTGACAAATAAACAAACATACCAAGTGCGCAAGAAGAAGACGAACTCGCAGGCCATAAGCCATTTATTTAGTGTATAAAATATCCGCCATTAAAATTACGCGAATTCATTTCCTTGAACCAGACCAGCATGAAATAAACATTAGAACTTTGTATCAATTCAGTCCTTAGTGTCGAAAAGCGATTGTTACTTACAACTTTGGTTATTAATCAGAAGGCAAGAAATCCCATCCCTCTGGTTATTTTTAACTTGTTTTTGCGAGCCTCTGAGTACGACCGAGAGAGACGACACCTGGTTTGAAACCTCTTAAAATTTCTTAGGACGAGGGAACACACTGACATTACGGCGCCATCCATGCGGTGACCCTGGAACTGCATTTCACAAGAGTGAGGGTTTGGCGGGATTTCCGAGATCAAATGTGCGTAATACCTATAAGAAAGGCTCGTTTATAACGTGGACAAAAGTTTTTCGAGCCAAGAAAGAAAGGATAATGCGCGAGAGAAATAGAAAATATGCCGGACCGCCAAGCTCACACTGCTACCCAATAGATGATGCCGGTGTGTCCTCTCATTGTAAGACGTTTCGAGTCACCCAGTTCTAAGAGGTCGCAAGAGTGTGAACGGGCCTTTAGTGTTATCTTCCGCCACATCCTGATGGGAAACTCTATGTCACAATGGAGCGATTAGTGTTGGGAGCAAGATCTTGAAACCCAGCTATACGAGGCACAAACTGGCGCTATCTATCGGGAAAACGTGGGACACTTGAGATTTGGGTATAATATATTTTCGCGCATCATTTACTCAATGTTCGCTCGAAAAAAAATGAATTGAAGGCGTTACACAAGTCCATTCCTCAAAGTACGTACAGTGTACTCAACTGTTAAATATAACGCGGGAGCGGTGGCCGGAGAGACTGCATGCGTCATCTACCGGCTCACTCTGGCAGCTTATGCCGCTGTTGTTTTCCGGAGTTACACCACCAACTTCGAAACAATCGCCGATGCGTGACTCGGCGATGAAAAAAAAAAAAAAAAAAGAAATGTCGCTTTATGATTTTGTTTTTTGTTGTTTAAAGAAGGTGGCTTTTATGAGAGAAGCTGCAAGATCACCGACATATGGTAGCCCCGCACAGTAAATGCGTAGGTGTGACTTGGCAATAACAACGAAACAAACAAGTGAAAATTTAAAGCGTGGGTGATAAAGAAAGAAGCGAGGAGGTCATGCGCTAATTGCATCGGGGAGTGGCGGCAATCGCAAGAAGAGCCACCTTATTCTAAGCCACATCATTGGTTTATTCGCTAGACAGCTCTGATATCAGTTTCAGCCACCGCTCCCGCGTTATATTTAACAGTTGCGCACACTGTACATTTAATTTCGCAACTAGTGAAAATACAAAAAAAAAAAAAAATCGCTCAAGTGGAATGCCGTTCCAGGAAACCTTTTTATAGGTTGCGCCAGGTTTTCTCGTCTTAAGATATTACAAGAGGGCGTAACGCAGTCGGTCGTAATGAAACCCCTCTACAGGAAAAAGTAGCGACATCCTTCGAAGAATGCCGTCTGCTATCTTCAAGCGCTCCAGGTGGCACTACCGTCGACTCGCGACTGCGAAAAAGCAAGAAATGAAAATAGAACGGTGTGCACGAGAGAGGAGGAGGGAAGAGAAAGTCCTATTTTGACGGAGCGCAATGGATGCTAGAAGCCCATGTCGCTAATCAAGTAACGCCGAAAGCGCAACGTCACGGCTTTGATTGTCCTTCTTTGAGCATATTCTCTGCAGCTCATCCGATCGAACGCAGAAGGTACATGGTGATAGTGCGCTTTTAATCTGTGTGCATGTGTTTAAGAGTTTTTTTTAGACTGACTTCGTTCTTACTCAAGTTGAAAGCAAGCATAGACCTTTCCAGCGGCAGTCTTGAACGAAGCGATTTAAAGCGCGCGTCCCTGGTTTTGAGAGTGTACATCGGTGTTGCCTGACTGTGCTGCGCTGTGAGTTTCCTCGTCAGTAGGCTGTGGCAACCTGCGTAGGCGCGATTCCGGACGCTGGTGGAGGCGAGATTGCCTCGTTTTATTTTTTGTTTTGTGTCATATGGCGAAGAGAACTTTTCGGAGTTTTTAAGAAAGCATTGCATTATTTTTAGGAACAAAAAACAAAAACAAAAAAAAAACGAAAGCTATTTTTGGCGAGTCCGTGCGCGACAGAACAAATGTAACTGGAATGTTTGTTTCACCTTATGTTGATCTTTTTAACGGCACCATACACTCAGCCGTGTCAATCTAATAAGGTCTTAAGTGCCTAAGATTTGACCACACCACAGGATAGCCGAACTGCATGGACATTCCCCGCTCACAACATGACATTCAGCGAGTCTCAAGAATCGAACAACATATACGAGGGGCATTCATAAAGTTCGTATTATCGGTACAAAAAATTGAAAAAAAAAAACAGAACAAAACAGGCATCAACAAGAGCGCGCGTCCCTCTAGTTTCCGCACAGTATAAACATCGCGCGGACACCGCTAGGGAGTCGAAACAAAAATGGCACCGCCCGTCGGCGCCAAGCACATGCAGTGATCCGTTTTTTTTTCATTTGAAGGGAAGCAATGCCAAGGATATTCATTCCAATCTGGGAGCGTTGTTCGGGGTCAACGCCCCAGTTTATGACACTGTGGTTAAATGGTGCAGACGCTTCCAGTGTGGCCAAACAAGAGGAAAGCATTTAGGGACGACGACCAAGTGATTGCTGAAGTGGAGCGATTCCTGAACACTCAAAACGAGCAGTTCTATAACAATGGCTTCCGGCATGTTGTCCATCGCTGGAAAAAGTGGGTAACTTTTGGTGGCGAACATGCATAGAGGAAGTCTGAACTCCTACTTGAGTTTGATTGGTGAACCTCTATTCCTTCGTGACAATGATACGAACTTTATGAACGCCCCTCGTATAGTACGTACCTCACGGTGCCGCGTTATCCGAACAGGATTTGAGAAACGATTCAAATAACACAGCATGTCCAAAATACAGTGTCGACGAGAGGCACTTCACGACGATCGGACGGAATCCGGTTTGTCTTGAGGTACGTTTTGAAGAGTGATGCTTTTTTACACCTCGCTAAAGCAAATGAACGAACGTGTCTATTCAGTCCCCATACCCCGGACACTATCAGCTACTTCTCGCTAAGACCGGGAACATAGCCGGGAAGGTTTTTCGGATACTATCTCAACGGAAATAATGTTCGAAGAACGTCGAACGGCCCGCGTCGCGGACTGCTTGACGTTCGCTCTCTTCGTTCGCTTTCTTCGCTTGTTTCCTGCGAAGGTCGAGCAGGCTACGAGTCCTGGGCCTGGTATTCCCTGGTTCTCATAGTGGAAGATAACACAAAACCCGCAAGCATCCTGAAGAGGTAAATAAAGTAAAAACCTCCAAGGAAAGCCGGCGAATTCCGAATGCACAATGCAGGTAAGGAGCAGCACTGACCGGGTTTCGACAGCTCAGACGGGTGGCATTTTGTTTGGCTGATAGGGGTCGCTCGAGTCGCAAAATGGCGGCTGCCAGAGGGCTCTTTCTGCAAAGGTCTATAGACCATTCCATTTAGCGCTCTCAGGGCAGCGCCATTTTGTTAGTCCGCAGCGCCCTCTCCACATATCCGGGAAGTTCAGTGGGAAGGGAAGCGTCGAACGACGCGCCACTGCACGGTGATGCTCAAGATGGAAGATAGGGCACCGTGACTGCGTGCCCGCGCTATCTCTTGGCGAGAAGCTTCAGCAGGTTCGACGGGGTAAAACGAGAAAGAGAGGGCACGCGCCCGACTCTGCTAGCAGACGACAAACCGGGAGGTTGGCGTTCTCCATCTTTGGGTTGTACCGGCGGGCTGTACCGAACATCGAACTCTCGCTCGTGGCTGCCGTTATGAGATGGTTCACCTTTTTAGAATATGTAAGACTACTCCAAAATCAGCCTTTAGCGCTCTGTTGTTTTATTTCAGTAAATGAGCAACTAGCGTATCTGTTCCGTTACTTCAATAGCAGCGGAGTCAGCCGGCACCTAAACCACTGCGTCTATTGCGCCAGGAGAGCACGTTTCTGTTTATTATTCCAGACCTCGCTAAAGGCCTACACCAGTACGAACTTCGTATAGTAAAATAACTACAGCATCCGGATTTACTTTCCGCCGGAGCGACCGGCCAGTCTGACACAGTTTTTCCTTTTTTTTTTTTTTATTCGCACGCAGATAACATCGCAGTTATACTCGGTTAGTCTTTTTATCGAACATAGCATTACACGATAACTTGCATATCAAAATCCGCGCATCTGCGCTTCAAATTTCCAAAATGAAGCGACTTGAAACCGAGTTTGAACCCCAGCCGGATGTTAGGTACAACCCACTCGGCGGAGCAGACGACGCGCGGGGTGAGAGCGAGAGGGCATTAAGAAGGCCGCCTGCTATCTTGGAGCGTAGCAGACGGCGGTACCGTCGTAACGCGACAGTGCAGCCTTTTATAGACATGAACAGCGCAAATAGAAGCCCAGGAAAACAGAGGAGAGACACAACGAGACACAAAGAAAGACAGAACAAGGGCGCTGACTCGCAACTGTTGCCGCGCGCAATGAATCACCAGATCGCCCAAGGTTTCACCTCAAAGCGCGAGACACATGCGCGAAAAATCCATCCGATTCGACGTCCAATCCGGCAATGCGACTGCCTGATCCGCAATCACAATGCTAGAACATCATACAAAAGAAAGACAGAGGGTCTGAGGCGCGTGTTTCTTCCTCGTGGGACGGTCCTCTTCCACTGGTCATGCAATAGACCATATGCAAAAAGAAGCGCCATCTAGTGTATACATGATCAATGATCAGATTTCCTCCATATTGGGGGGTTCCCGTACCGACGGTTTCGCCCGAAAAACAATAGTCCCGGCAAAGTGTAAGTCGTAGTACTAAAATATGATCACCTGCTGCAAGTCCAGTACGAAACCTTCACAGGACGTCTTCGAGAAATACCATTCATTGACCTGGATGGCCCAGTTCACTGCTTGAGTGACGAGTCTTGCGACCTCGTTGCTGACAATTCCTTTTCCTGAATTTTGCGGCCGTCTTTCTTTTCTTCTTTGATCCGAAACTAACCAGAAACCCATTGAGTGTACAAATAAACTGCCCTAATATCATGAAAACCGAGTTAAATGCAGATGAGCCTCGTCCACAACTGGAAGATGTGATAAACCCCCCAATATGGCGGCTCCTAATGGCATGATGATGATAGCTGGCAAGGATTTCGCATATGGCCTATACCTGCCTGCAAACATGTTCCAAGCATACATATATGTACGAAGCAAACTCGCTTAATTCGAAAATATGCTTTAGCGTCTCCGCAGAAGTAATATGTCGTCATGTCTGCGGAGAAAGTACTCCGTGTTTTTTTGTATGATCTGGGAGCAGTGTGACATGCGGCTCAAGAGTGCCTCTTGGGGCCCCCATCTTGGCAACTAATCACGTGAAGGCCGGATTCGTCTAACATAAAACATTATCTCTTCGCTATTTTGACAACAAGCTTAGAGACTTCAGAGACGCTTTCCCTTTTGCGCCGGAGTCTTTTTAGAAAGCTGTATGGTTTTGCCTCTGCTTCTGAGAAGTGAGTACAAAAAAAAAGAAAAAAGAAGCTTACTATGTGGTTGCGGCGATCGTTGACGAAGCGCGCGCTCGGGATCCAAGAAAAGCACTCGAGAGAGAACGCTATGCTAATCACTGGTCTGGTGAAGGACTTGGCTGCCTTGCGAAACCTCGGTGGGGAGAATTAATGCCAGCAAGGTTCGGCGATGAACGGATGCTGACTCGTCGAGATTTGCATTTTTTGTTTCTTTTCTCAGTTGAGGATTCGAGCTCTTTTACGGACTCGTATAAATGTACTTCATATAAATGTTGATTATGTACCCCGAGATATCAACCCTTTTAGATTCTCGAGGGGTTAGAGGTTTGCGAGAGCACAAAGGGGTTCGGTGCTCGGGAATAAGGTTGAGTATTGTGTTTCGAGGGGAACTCTGTAATTTTTCCAGGAATTTTCGATTACTCAAAAAGGACGGTGTAAAAATAAACGAAGCGAAAGCGGCTTTGAGACACAACGTGGCTAAGCAAACGTTCTGTTAAAGCGGAATATAATACTCGGAACATGTTCACTTCTACTGACTCGCTGCAATTCGTTAATACTTTTGTTTTGAACGTCTGCTCGCTCCGTTTTTGTAATTAGAAACGAAAGTTATTTGCTATTCAACTCTAAATACCTGAATATTGTGCGGGGAAACCCTCCCTTTTTGCCCCTTTTTTATTGTAGTTTACGAGGTAAAAAAACAAAAAAAAAAACACTGACTTTCAACTCATATTTTTAATTTTTTTATTTACTATAAGTTATTGCTTCGTGTCGTGGAGAAAACAACTCAGTGGGTCTGGAAACGTACCCCCTGCGATTGTAGATTTTTTTTTTATCGCAGTGATTTTTTTTTTTAATGTTTTAAGATTCGACACCGTATTTGGTTTGATATTAAAAAGAAAAAAAAAAAAGATTGTAGTCGTGTTCCTTTTTGTTTTTGTATTTTTATTAAATGACAGCATGTCCTGCACCTTGAATTGGCTGTTCGCACTCCCGCTGTTACGACGGAAATTACTCCAAGCCGTCTTTGAGTATATGCTTACTTTCTTCAGTGTGTTATTTTAACTATGTTCGTTTTAAAGCCAGGGTAGGCATATTTCTAAATTACATTTCGGGCACATTTTCTTTCGTCAAGAGCATATCAGAGGAAATGCAAACATATATGCCGTAGAGTTTTGACTACGCAAAAATAGACCTGCGGGTGACAGCCAATATTTTCGAGGTCTGAGTGAACGTGAGCAAACTCCTCAAACGTTTGAAGGAAAGAAATGAACGAGCCCGACTAAACTCCATTTAATTTGGGTTCTCGATTGTGTGTGCCGTCAGGGTTTATGTTATTAGGTAGTTTTTTTCATATTTTCTTTAGGTACGTGAAACTTTAGGGAACCGTTTTTGCACATCTCGTATACGGTACGGTGGGCCCTCCGATAAGCACTGCGCATGCGCTACCGCAGAAGACTCTCGCATGTGCAGTTCTGACCGGAAGACCCATCCTATCGTATCGGATGTGCAAAAATGGTTCCCTAAAGCTCTGCGTTGAGTGTGGGCGCCGGGGGATAGGAAATGCTCCGCTCACCGTCCTTCCTGCCATGGAGTCTGCGAGGTAGCGCAGTCTCCTGCCGACCATCTTGGCACCGTCGCGAGACGAAGACGTCGCGGGACACCGGACAGTCAGGCGCACTCGAGGGTCTGGGACTCTGGGGTCCCGACAGCAGGAAACCACGTCGGGCAGGAGACCGCAGCGGCTCGACCAGGGAGCTGTATGATAAGGAAGACGCTCCGGTTACCCCGTGGGCGCGACTACCGCAAACGAAGTGCACCCCAGCAGAGCCTTTTTCAGATGGCCTAGCACTGGGACTTTTAAAGATTTTTCGGATATATTTAGATTTTTTGCTTCACCGTAAGGTGAGAGCGAGCGGTCGGGTGTGTTAATACACCTCAGCTCGAAACACGTGGAGCGAGAACTCAGGCTGCAGAACCGAATCATATTAACCCGAGACTGGAGCAGGAAAATAAAACAAAAAGTTTACAGTGGTTGGGAAAAAAAATTTCGGGCAGACAAGATTTCACTACTTTGCCTACGCATTAAGTGTATTTTTGTTTTCGAACGGTTCTTAAAGTTTTTTTCCCTAGGTCTAACTAAACGAGAATCAGGAGATTCGAAGCTATATGTTTTGTAAAACCGCAAGAGCGTTCAGATGACTATACTTTGTTTCAACTTAAGTCCCGACACAGCCGATGCTACGAGGTGATAGGAGCAATAAAAAAAATCATTGGGTCCTTTCTGTATATGACTGGTTCAGGAATGATAAAACACGTACGGGAACATAACGAACACCGTGATGGTGCACTTTTGACGTTCTCTAATTGATCACGTGAAGTCGTAGCGTCGACTGCATCTGGACCTAAGGCGAAACGAAGTATAACAGTACACTGTTGAATACGGAGATAAACTGAGAGAAGGGAGGACGAAATGTTAGGCTAGGTGGCGCAAGCTGCCGCCCGATACAAAGGGTATAGCCGTTACCATCCATCCATCCATCCATCCAGGGGGAGATGCGACGGCGTGCGGTGACATCAGAGCGCCTAGCTCTGACTGGAAGTATAAAGAGTAGGCGCAAAAACTAGCTGCATTTGTCTCACTATCTCCCCTCCAACCAGAGTGAACAAGAGCATCGTCTGCTCCTCGCGCTGTGTCTCGCGTACGGACACCGGACCCCGCGTTCAGCGTTCAAACGCGTTCGCGCAGAGGGTCGAGATAAATGCAGTTACACTCTGCGTCCGCCCACTACCCTTCCAATTAGAGCTCGGCGTTCTGACGTTCCCTTACGCTCACATCTCCTTCTCTCTTTCAGTTGCGTTCCGTATAGCAGAGGAGGCTCTCGCGAAAGACGCGAACAAGCTCGACGTCGTCGCCTTTTCCCGCTAATAATGCACGGGATCGGGTTAGGACTTTCAAAGAAAGCATGTCGCTGTCTCGAAACAGCAACGAGCGTGCTACGTCTTGTTTCTTCTTCTTCTTTTTCTCTCAGTGATCGTAATCGTAATCGTAATCTTTATTGGCTCAGGAGAGCCGTGGCACCGCGGAAAGGCTTCTATTGGTAATTAAAAAAAAATACCGTTTAATTACCGAGCAGCGGGAGAGTGCATCATGCCATCTTCCTGAGCAGAAGTTTTTTTTTTTTTTTGCTTTTTTTTTACTACTCGACCGCGTCGATGGGGAAGGTGCACATGCCGTGGTGGGTTTAGACTCGGGGGAAAGCACGCAACATCGGCGATGATTGTCCCGCATCCGTGCGTCCTGATGTTAATAAGATCGCTTTTTTATTTTTTTTTATTAAAGGTGGTGGTGGGAGAATAATACCCCATTCACACGGCAGCGTAAAGGTACCTTTAGCTTAGGTCACTTAGCTGAAGGTACCTGTAGTAAAAGGCGTTCTTTATCTCACGATAAATAAACGGAGCACTTTAGGTATATGTCGATTGCATTCCAACTTAACCGCGAAAGGAGCACGTGATAAATAATTATTCCTCGAAATCGGTTTGACGCGCAATTTTTTTATTATTGTATGTGAAATATCACATTTAAAATCGAAATATTATTTCTGTCTGCTTTTGCGGCACTATAACTTTTTTTCTCTAAGTCTAAGGGCGCACCTAAATGAGTCTTGCTTTAAAACGTCTGACCCGTCTGGCCACACTGGCCCCAAAATCATCTGCGTTTACGAGTTTGCATTGCGAGGTGGGCGACCTTTTTATGTTTAGCAGCTTCATTTTCTTGCAAAGGTCTCACTGAAGTAGCTAAATAGTGCCCGGCAGAAAGGAACCACGACGGAGTCTCACGGTTACGCCAGTCACGCGATCGAAAGGGATGGACGACGACGAAGATAAAGGGTCCTGGGGTGCTATGTTGCGCTTTTTGGACTCCCAGGAGACTTGGAAGAGGGAAGTGACGTCAACGACTAGAGAAACGCAGATTGGATGTTGACAGAAGAAAACAAAATCAACATCCAATCTGCATTTGCTGCGTTGTTGACGTCACTTCCCTCTCCCTAGTCTCCTGGGAGTCCAAAAAGCGCAACATAGCCCCCCTGGGCGGGAGAGTCGGGCGACTCGTCTACAACCTCGAAAAAGAGCTCGCAGTGGTCCATCGCGTTCGGGTTCGTAGCAGACATTGTTTTCCACGTGCCGTCGCTGCTACCTGGTATGCGTTCATCATTATTGTATTATTTCATCCCATTTGTGTTCACAATCATTTCATAATTTGATACTAAAATATATTCATTTTGTTATAATCAATTAAACAAGATATATTTATATATCTGTGATTCTTATTCTTAATTCGTGGGTCCGAGGCTACTCCCTGTAGCTGTTAAGGGAGCTCGGCGAGCTCCGTTTAACACAGGACCTCCATTAGCGAAAGGGACCTTTATGCGCCGTGTGATCACGATCTCCAGCTCCCTTTACGACAGGTACCTAGGCTAAAGGTACCTTTACGCTGCCGTGTGATTTGGGTATAAGGGACGTTACCAGCGAGTGGAAGCCATCATAGGACCCTTTAGAAAGTCTGCCCTCTGTTGGAAGTTGTGGAATCTCCGCGCCATGACAGATGACACAGCACAACCAACGCTACGCGAGAATGAATGCCAACACGTAGCGTCGAAGGCGCAATGTCACTGTGCTCGTTGTCTGCCAATGCATGTACCGTTACCTCACAGTTTTAGTACGTGCGTTTGTGCTTGTGTCTCTTTTAGTTTTAGATTTGCAGGTTCAACGGTTTTGGTTGCTCCTCCATTGTGCAGTGGTCCCGACCTCCTAGCAGTCGACCCGTGACTTTAAAAGTGGGTCTATACGGTGCCTTGTTAAGGATAATGGTTTCTGAAAAAGATCGGTGATGCAACAACGGGGGAAGTAATACATGCCACGCACCTACGTCTCATGATGGAGTCGAACACCGGTAACCACCATGCTGGTGGTCGAGTCGACGGCCATTCTCAGCAAGAACCATGCTAAACTGCGCCGCGCTCGGATGGAGAAATTGCTACGTAACCCGACGATCGTTTCGTCGGGATACTTCGCGATAGAGTAAAGCCGTCAAGGTAGAGAAAGTACGAACGGCAGGGAGGGATGCGACCGCAAATTACTGAGTATGCGGGACGCATTTCGTAGCGGGGATCGATGGCACTTTACTACCGTTGTTTACGTTCGTGCACGCCTTTGCATTGGCTTTGCCCGTTCGTGATGTAGATGTCCTTTGCCTTTTCTTTTCATCCCGCCGTTTCCACGCTTCGAGCGCAGCTTCGGGGCTTCCCGCCGAGTATGGGCGAAAGCGTCGCGCCGCGAGCCCGGCCAGACGGCGATCGGTCGGCGGCGGCCCCCATGTGCACACTCGCCGAGACGCCGCCGATGCCGGGGCATCGGCTAGTGCCGTCCGCGACAGGGTGACCTTTGCAAGGAACGAAAGTACGCAGGCGACCTGGTTAGCAAGCATCATATTCTAAACCATGAGAAATGAAGAGTCGTTTTGTCCGCTATGTTTATTATCTTTGTCTCAGGGTTCAGATTAGGACGGTAACCTCGCGCCGTTTACCAGTACTTCGCTAAATCGTAACAATTTGAAGTACAAGCGGCTCCTGGAGGGGCTTGTAGATCATATTTTATGGCGCGCAACGAAGCTTTATTCGTTTTTCGACACAACAGCTCTTCGCTTAAAACTTCGTCGGCGTTTCCCTACTTTGTCCTAGTCTTTCGGCGCTTGTCTTTTCTCATAACTGGCCCAACTCACCATTTTGGCATGTCAAAAGTTTCTGCTCGTAGCGCAATCGCACCAACGCCGAAACATTCCGCAATCGCTGGCTGAACGTCATCATCGTAAGCTCGGCACGTTTTTGCAAGTTCACATGTAAAAAACAACAACAATAACTAGGTACCTTAGTTGAAAATATTGTGCACGTCAGCGCATGACCGGGCAGTTAGCGGCATCCTGCGCCATGGTAAGCGCATCCACGCGGTGTGAAGTCAACCACCGGCGTGGTGCAGGGACCGCGCCCTTCCCTATCGTAAGTCACGCGCAAGGCATGTATACGTAGACTGTAGACTTTAAGCTTTTATCCAAAAACAGCGATAGATATTTGTGGGCGTCAAACATGCAAAATTTGTTAAAACCGAAAAACACCTATAATCAACAATGAGTGTCAAAAAGTTTTTGAAATACAAAATCGAACTAAACTTAAAAACATGGATTTAAAAAAAAAAAATTCTCCAGCTAATATTAAAAAAAAACTACCATTGTTATTACTTCAATTAATTACTATTTTTATTGCCTAAACTAATTACATAATAAAACTACATTTATATTACTATTATTATTACAATTTCAACCAATATTTAGGGTTTCTAGCGCCCTTTTGACACAGATCACTGGAGTACACCGGTATTTGAAAACAATATAAACTCTGAAAAACATTCGCCGCTTTTTATTATGAAAACGTATTGCATTTGTGGCGGTCCATCGGCCTACCAAGCCTCAGATAAAAGACGACGACGTTGTTCGTCGAAACGAGCCCGGTGGCACGAGATAATCGGTCCATTCACCTGGACATAGTAGGTCCTTTGCCACCATCGCAAGGAGCCAGATACATGCTCACGTGTATAGACCTTTCCAATGTTTACAAAATCACAGTCCAGCGTGCAATCTTCACAGTCCAGCACGTGCGTGTTCGTCGCTTCGGAAAGCGAGCAAAGCACGCGCCGTACGCACGAACGCTCAAAATGGCACCGGTCACAAGCTCGTTTTTGGAAAGGTCTATAGACCGATTCACGCGTTGGCCAGAGGCCTTCGCCATCGCATACATCTCCGCGACAACAATGGACCTTTTGTAGAAATACGCGGTGCGCATGCGCGGAGTATTTCACGCGCCTGGGTTCGAGAGTATCTAGTTCCAAACAATCCGCCATCTTGCATTTCTCGCCTTTGAGCGGTTTCGTTGTGTCGACCTCGGGGCGGAAGATTACGCACGATGGGGACAAAGGTGAGCTTGGGGGAGCCGTATCTAGGTCACATCGCCTCAATGGGTGAACAGGATGTAGCTGACGTTTTGTGTGTGGAACGGGTGGGAGAGGCCTTGGGCGCGCGTTGTTTTCCAGTCACCTAGTCTCGAAACGATTCGTGTGTCTAGGTGGCAGCACATATTCGCCAAGAGGTCCATTGTGAAGACCCTAGTCGACGGCTGGATATCGCGTTTCGGAGTTCCGTCAACTATATCTACCGATCGAGGCGCACAGTTCGAATCGAGGCTGTTTCAGGAGCTCATGGTACTTGTGGGGACATCTCGCATTCGTACCACAGCGTACCATCCCGCGGCTAACGGCCTGGTGGAAAGGTTCCATCGAACGTTAAAGGCTGCGCTAAAAGAACGCAACGACCCTAACAACTGGGCCAGACTGCTTCCTATCGTCCTACTAGGACTGCGCACCAGCCTCAAGACAGACATCGGATGCGCTGCCGCAGACCTAGTCTATGGACAAACGCTTCGCCTCCCAGCTGAAATGATTGCCACTCCGCTTATTTCCACCGTGCCCGATCCTCTCAGCTATGTCACACAGCTTCGAGAAGTGATGCGGAACCTTCGTGCCACACAAACAAGGCACCACGACCGCCACCCGACGTATGTGTGCGACGAATTAACCTCGGCCACACATGTTTTTGTACGTCGAGACGCAGTCAAGAAACTGCTCGACCAACCCTACGACGGTCCCTTCAAGGTGCTGGACAGACGAGAGAAGTTCTTTCTGCTAGACTTAAACGGGCGGCGAGACACCATCTCCATCGATCGCCTTAAACCTGCCCAACTTGAGCCAACAGATGTTTCAAGCGTCCAGCCTCTATGTTGGCCCTCCTCTGCCTCACACTCGGCACCACCTCTAAAAACCGCCCAGTGCAAGAAAAATCGCTCCGTCTCTTGGACAAAACATCTACCTAGAGACTCCTCTAGGGGGGGAGCCCTTGTAGCGGACTACAGGAATGCCTGCCACGCCAAGACGCGTGACATTGATCCAACGCCGCGTGACGCACGCAGTGGCGCGTACCAGACACAGAGCACGAGCCCTGCCCGAACGTCGAGACTGGCTGGGATCACGGCAGCAGCAGGATGGATTTTTAGCAGCTCCTTTTTTCTTTCTTAATTGTGGTGATAAAGATTTGTTTGTTTTTAAACCGGCAAACGTCTTTCTGTCGCCACACATTATGCATTAACCGGCGTGCAGTCGTGTATCGGTACTGTGTGCGGCACCTTAAAAATCCCCAGGCTATACTCCGTTTCACCTTACGTCCGATCGCAGCGGATGCTACGGGCCATCGGAGCCAATCCAAGACCGTGTGAGTGTCACATGACTTTGGAGAGGGGGCACAGCGACGCGCGGAAAGCGTATCACGGGCCACGTCCACAGAGCGGGGATTGGCTGGGATAGCTCGTAGCGTCCGCTGCGTCCGGACGTAAGGTAAAACGGAGTATAGCAGCGGTGTACCCATACAAAAATGGTCTATGGTCGTCTATGGAACATTATATGGCAGGCTATCACCCCCTATGGCCCTCTATGGTCGGCCATAGAAATCCATAAAAACAGCAACAGCCAGCTATAGAAAAATCAACGGCCCTTTGTCTAAAGACTGGGAACCAATAAATGTTCTTCACCCGCCTATAGAAACTTCTATGGCCCCGTGTCTGAAGACTGGGAACCAATAAATTGTCTTTACACGCCTAAAGAAAATCACTACCGGCACTTACTTATTTAGGAAAAACGCTCCAGGTTTGAAAATTAAAGCAGTACTAAATTTCTGTAATACCGGTGACAAAGCATGATCCAAGAGAGAGAGAGATAAGTTCTTTATTATGGAGATGTTCTCTGCTGTTGCAACAAATCGTGAAAATCAGTAATATTGTTTGTTTCAAGAATTCATTGAAATACTTGCGCAACAATTAAAATTAATTATTACCCCCCCCCCCAAAAAAAAAAAAAGTGAAAATAGATTACACTGACACCGAACACTGCAATCAAGCAATGTCATGATCGCAATTTTCAGCACCAGTGTACTGCATTTCATCATTGCATTGGCAACATGATTCATGTTGCACTACTTCGACAACGGGGTAATTGAAATCGAGACCATGCCACTCATTTCCATGGACAAAAAATGTCCCATAATGCAACGCGCACAGGGTTTGCATGCAAGGTTTTTTGGAAGTAGTCTATTGCTGAGTTGCGTCATCCGATTGCGATGACTTTCTATGGAGGAGGAGGAAGTTGTTCGCAGGCCTTGATTATTCTGGGTGGTATTCTGGGTGGCCGAATATTTTTGAGTCAAAATTTCGGCAGATTGCTTTTATTTTTTTTTTTAAAGATAACGTTAAGTTATAAAACTTTGATATTTGCTGCAAGCTAATTCCGCTGCATTTGAATGCTGTTTGAACGTTCGGAGACACACAAAGCTTGGGGCAGAAGAAATATCACGACTTGTTTTTTTTTTCCGGTAGAGGCCTCTACAGCCGAGGTCACACTGCTTATACGTCATACAAAGGACAGTATGCATACAAATTGGAACGCGAGTCAGCTCAAAATCCGGGCTTCGAATGCCACATGGCAATGAATTCAAGAAGAAACTTGGCACGCGGCATTCAAACCAAGGATATTGCATTGACTCATGTTGGCAGACTGTCTTTTGTACGATGTGTGAACAGTGTAACCTAGTGGGCTTCAATATTTTTTGTTTACGTCGTTAGTTTAACGTGATGCCATTCTTTGTATTACCTATTACCCGATTCCGACAGCACGCGCTCACAAGGAAATTACAAAGACATCGCGGAAACCAAAATGTCTCCGTAGCACAGTCAGCGAGTCAAGCGCGTGCAAAGACACGCTCTTCCACGCGCTTTAGAAAAAAAAAAAGAAGAAGAAAAATAAGCGTTCAGAACAAAAGTGACCAGACGTCCTAATCCCAAGCAAAGCGCACATGAAGGCACCATGTGACCCGGCTTAAGTCTCGTTGCACTTGAGCCTGCCTTATTGCTGTTGCTACTGGTGGGCATCCATAAAGAATTGCATCGTCGATGTTGTGTGGTTCTCGGGGGTCTGAATCCTTAGCGGGAAGTCCCAATCGACGCGGTGAATCAAGAAGCAAAAAGAAAATTCTGCGCAGAAAAATGACACGATCTGTCGTTCGTGTGGCGATTTCCATCGAAGAATTAAATTATATAAAAAAAAATCTAAATGTACTGAAAACAAACTATAACAAGGGTTTCGTGTTTTCTAGGTTTAGTCTCTTCAAATTCGTGTTTTTTTTTTCTTTTGCGGGATCTAATTTTTTTCCACATATTTGGTGTTTTTTGATGTAAATTGTAAGTGTCTGACGAAAAAGTCGGTGTTCATCGTGGTTTACGTTGAAGAAAATAGGACACGGGCATGGGAATCCTCGACGTCCAATGAACATGCGAGTAACCCAAATACTTAAAGAGCTACTTGATATTGATGATAAAATATAACAAGTTAGCGGTGGGGTTCCGAAAAAAGATGGAGCCTCGCGGACCGTTTTCTGGAGGCTGTGTTCTGGCTCAAAACAAAATACATTTTTTTTTTCTTAGAGCGCAGCTCTTAAGGGCTGTTTATACTCCGTCGTCACGTCCACAAGCGCACGCGCTCGTTCACGCTCTCTGACGCTGTCTGCGAACGGGGTGTCTATACTCTAACGTTAAGTTGAACGCGGCGCCGTGCTGAGCAACTCGACGCACGACAGCGTAGCTTGCGACAGACTTGGACATGCTCTACGTTCAACGTTGGACCACAACGACGGCGCCGACGGAGGCTATCCCAGAAGCCGTCGCGCGAGTGCCTCATTCGGGAATCCGGTTGGCAGGGCGTCGGGGTCGTCGGGGCCAGTCGGAGTGTGCGAGATGCTAATTTCTGGGATCTGAACCTGTCGTCCTTGCCGTGTGTCGTGTGCTGTGGTCGTGTTCCCGTGTTAGTGTACGTACTTAACGTTCGTGCACTTGACTGGGCGAGTGTGTGCGTGGACGTGGACCGCACCGAGGATGCGCTACCCTCGATTCTAGATAGGCCTATCGACCTAACGAGCCGGTGGTGGTGGGCCGTGGTGTTGAGGTGCGTGTCATCAAGCTCGAAGCTTGATGACGCGCCAAAGGTAGGGTTAATCTATAATCGATGGGGGAATAACCTGATTAATGATGCAGTTTTGCCTCCCACCTTAGTTAATATTGTTTAGCTTTATATTTGTTTAATTTAGTATATTATAGTATAATTTAGTATATGTTACATCTTGTATGCTTTTTTTGTTGTTGTTCCTTTGCTTTTGTGCCAGCTATGTATCTGTACTTTCACCATTGTAAACCCACCCTGCTAAAATCCCAGCTAGGGATTGCAGTATTTATAAATAAATAAATAAATAATTAAATTGGAATTAGGCATGATCTAGTGTGTGTGCTATTTATAATCATGTGCTAGTCGCACTCATAACCAGTCGTTCCCGATCGAAAAAATGTCGTCGAATGTACGGGAACGGCGGACACAGTGAAACCTCTGAACTATCTAACCGGCCAGAAACTTTAAACTGCGCTGTCTCAGCTTGTAAACGATAGTAGTGGTACGCGACAACGATTGAACTGAATCCTGCATTGTTCGTATAGGCTTTGTAAAGTGCGTTACAATTCCGAACGCGTACATTCCGTAATTTAGATATCGTCCGCTCTCTCCGGTGCCTGTTTCTTAAGTCAGCGTGAAAATCTACTATGATGATAACACACTGGTCATCTGCCAGAAAGAGGACCCTGTGGAATATCGAGCGCATCGATTTCATCGAAGCATCCCGGCGGAATCGAAGGAGTCGCTTGGCCCGACTCAGTCAAACCTGCGAAGCAGCTGTTTGACAGACGCGATATCGGGCAATTTTTCTTTTAGTTTTTTTTTTGACATTAGTGTGACATTTAGGAGAAATTAAATGCTGGTTTGCACTCGTTATCACCATCATTTGCTTGTTTTTGAACTGCTAACCACTACCCCGAATGGTTGTTTTGAAGCGTGACTTAACAACACGAGGACGAACCACACTGACGGATTGCCTCTAGGCTAGGTAGCGCAAGCTACCGCCCATAGAAAGCCCGTAGAGACGATGCGGTTGCCACGAAGAGGCGCATGCGCAAAGTGGGGCAGTTCGTCGGGGCGTGGTGGACTAGCGTTGTTCTACGCTGGACTGTCAACACCATCGTTCGGGCGCGTCTCGGCGCGGTGTATTGGCCGACGAACGTCGGTCTGCGCCAGCACTCGTTGCGTTCGTCGACGTTGGAGTATAAAGGGCCAAACACATGCGCGTCCAAACTGTCCGATTCCGCGTGCGAACCGCCGGAACGACCTTCGAGGGCGAGGGTTTTCGTAGCCTCCGGTGGGACGAAAACCCTCGCCCTCGAAGGTCGTTCCGGCGGTTCGCACGCGGAATCGGACAGTTTGGACGCGCATGTGTTTGGCCCCCTTTAAGGGGTGTTCACACGAGGGAGAAATCCCGGGGATTTCTCCACGGCACGCGCATCCAGCGACGAAAACGTCAGGCTTTGCGATGTGCAAAAGCCTCGCGTTTTCGTCTCGTGATGCGCGCGTGCAGGGGAGAAATCCCCGGGATTTCTCCCTCGTGTGAATACCCCTTTAGGCGTCCGTTTCCGGCTTGAGCGGCGTCGCCGTTGCCGTCGGCGTAACCGCGCGCATTGCATTATGGGACGTTTCTCATATTGACGTCACGAGGGTCACGAGTGACGTCACGAAGGTCACTCGTGAAGGTCATGACCTTCACAATGAAGGTCGTGGGAAGGTCACGACCTTCAAAGTGAATATCGTGCTTTACAATGAAGGCCGCGTGAAGGTCACGACCTTCCCGAGTGACGTCAGAAGTGTCACGAGGGTCACGAGTGACGTCACGGGGGGAGGAAGGGAGGGAGAAGAGGAGTGGAGGAGAGGAGAATGAGAGAAGGAGGAGGATGGAGGAGGTGGAGAGGAGGGGGGAGAAGGGGAGGGTACAGAGGAGGAGGGATGAAGGGGAGGGTACGGAGGAGGAGGGGAATACTCTCCTCTCCGTACCATCCTCTCCTCCTCCTCAAGAGCTGCGCTCTAATTCGGCATTACAGAGAGTTGTAAAGGTCTCATTTTTTATATTCAAGTACTGCTCAAAGAATAGGTTTTTCGGTTTTCCCCATTTGAG
>JABSTQ010005551.1:0-59228 GCA_013358835.2 Ixodes persulcatus | reverse complement strand
CTGAATAATGCTTAAACAAATTGTTCCAAATAAAGTAAGAAACAATAAAAGAACATAGAGCTCCTTGCCTTACAGAAGAAACAATGAAGGAGTCAAAAATTATTGACAATTGACATCGTCGTGCATTCCTTATACGGCATTCTGGGAGCTTCAGTAATAATTTTCCCTACGTTAGCATAGTCTAAAATCTCTCAAAGCACGTTATGGTACACCTGATATAAAACGCCATGCTAAATCAATTTGAATCGTCGCAATTGGACTTCTTCGTCTGCTGAAAGATCCAAAATAGTTGTGGCTACATGAATGTTTGTCTTGGTAGACCTGTATCTAATGCCACACGTTTGGTGTTCCCCTACCAACTGGCATATCACATATTGGAGACTCCAGCTAGGATCCTCGCAAAACTTTAGTAGTCGACGTCGGAGAGTGCTATTGGTCGATACCATCAACACGTCATCGCACACTCCTCTTCAGATTTAGGAATAAATACTGTGTGCGATCGAAGAAAAAGATTGAGGCAATATTTTGCGTTCATGCTCTTATCGTATTGTCTAAACACAAAGGGTATAGTTCGTTTTTGAATTTTTAACAAAACTCTGCTCCAAGACCATCGGCCAGCTGTTTTGTGCGACGCCAATCCATCAATCGCGTTTCTATCTTATTCAGAGTCATGGGTTTTTCTATCCACTCTTTTTTCTCCTGTGATAGGCCCATGCAGACACGCTTACACGGGAACGTAACCACATTTATAAGTTGAACCGTCGTTTGCAGCTGAACCCGAACTGAAACAAACAGGAACCTTAGGTCCAATGATGAAGCTATAGAGTGGTTGGAACTGAACCTGAACCAGCCCGAGCAAACTGTTATAAAAATAATTCAGCTCAAACACTCTTGAGTTCTTTTATGCATGTAGTGACAAAAACTTAACATTTCGAACATTAACAACAAGATATTACTTAGGTATATTTAATGATTGATCTGGTATTTTTTCATAGTATATAGCCAAGTAGTGGCGGCAGAAAAAATGTCTCTCTCTGGAGTCAGGTCTTATCATGAATTATTACTGTTCTAATAAAATCGCTTTTGCAGGGCAGGCATGATTTTAACCTCCTCCGTTTCTTTTTGTTTTTCTTTTCTACCAGAATATTTTGCTGCAATTTTTTTTTCATGTTGACTGGTCCTTTATTTGTTACTGCATGTACCGCGACCTCCAAGTTGTAATCTTCCAGAATATTAGCGCGTTTCGTTTTCTGGGGTGCTAGCCTGGCGGCAGCCAGGCTAGCACCCCAGAAAAATTCCAATTCCAATTCTTTACGTGACGAAGGGCATGTGATTTAACTGTACATTCAAGACAAATGTTACGTATACGACTCGAGAAATAAAAGTGTTGCTGAAATCAATAAATAACAATTCAGGAAAAGCAACCAGTTGTCTCTTCCTTCGAATCTAATTACTGAGAAGTACGCGAATCCTGTTACTTACACTGTGTTATTCACTAATATAACGAGCTTCATTCCTAAACACAAAAAGCTCTACCCCTTAGTTTATACATCACTAGCCGATTTGATTTGTTAACAAAAATATGGCTAAGCTTTGATATTTAGGATTCAAAAGCTTTCTGTTTTGTTTACTAACTACAGTTTATATAGACGGGACAGAAGTAACCGAACAGGGGGAGGTGTTCTGGCGGCTGTGACCACCCATGTCTCTTCATCCTTGACTGGAGTTGCAGCGAGTTTGGAACTACTTTGCCAACAGGTTTCAACACCCTTATCGAAAATAATAATTGGCATTTTCTATAGACAACCAGACAATGGCAGTACTTTTATTTTAGATTTGCAGAAAAGTTCTTGCGACATGTTCACGAGATTGCCGAAAGTAACTGTCGTCATTTGCGGAGATTTTAACTAGCTAGCAATCAATTGGATTTTTTTTACTACTAATGATAATAAATTCAAATGTTTTCTTGATTTGTGTTTAGATTTGAACCTGGTACAATTAATCAATCACCCTACGCAAGTTTCTGATCATAGTAGTGTCGTTCTTGATCTTTGTTTATCAACCGACCGTGAGTTAATAAGCGTCATCTAGTTACTACCCGGGCTGAGTGATCATCTAATCATACATTTTAATTTCACATTTCCTATTCAACGTAAAGCCCCTCATCCTAAACATATGAGACTGTAACAAACGGAACTACCATTCAATTCATTAAAAGCTTGAAGCTTTGCACAACGTGTTTGGTACAAATTTCCAGTGTCGTACGGTGGAAGAAAATTGGCGGCAGTTTAGAAAACGTTTTGTCGTACCTCGCCGAAAAATATGTCCCACTGAAAAAGACACCAACTGATAAAATATTCCATGGTATAACAAAACACTTAGACGATTCTGCAATAAATGGAAAATGCTGTTTAAAAAAGCTACATCATCACCAGTTGGTAGTGAGATTTGGCGAAAATATGAAGACTCCGAAAAAACTTACAAACTTAAAATTTCAGAGACTAAGTCTAACTTAGATAAAAAAGATCGGCTAAAGCTACTATTTGACAAATTTAAGCAGCTTTGTAATGCAACGACTATTCCCAAATCACTTTCACAAGCTACACTTACAGATAGCCAAGGATTGGTTTTCTCTAATGATCAGTGTGCCGAATGCTTGAATAGCGCTTTTAGCTCAGTGTTTATCAGTGAAAACATCTTTAATATCCCCACTCTACCTTTCTTGACTGTTCAAGTATGAAATTTATCAATATTTAATGTTCCTGAGTATTAAATGTTATTTAAAAATTCAAGATTTCGTCCAGCTCGGGTGATTATCTGATCGATTCAAAAACACTTTAAACATTTCCCCTCGTGTTTTGACCGATATCTTCCGACAATCACGACTAACAAGCAACATCCCTCTGGACTGGAGAATAGCCCGCGTGGTTCCTGTTCACAAATAAGGGGAACGCAACTCAGCATTTAATTACCGGCCTATATCACTCACCAGTATTCCATCCATAATTCTTGAACACATAATATAAACCAACGTGATCAGACAACTTGAATCCAATAACCTTCTCAACGGAAGTTAGCACGCCTTCAGAAGAAAGCTGTCAAGCGAAACGCTACTGGAATAGATTCATCAGATAAATACTAACAAGGAACAAAAAACACAGACTAACGCTATCTTCCTGGATTTATCGAAAGCCTTCGACATAGTGCCACATATCTGTTTGATTACCAAACTACGCAATTTTAATATCCATCCTTCTGTCACAAACTGGATTTCGGAGTTCCTTATTAATCGTTCACTCCACGTAATTGTAAATAACGCTCAATCAACAAGATGTGGCGTTACATCAGGTGTTCCTCATTCATTCATTCATTCATTCATTGATTCATTCATCAGGGCAGCGCATTGAGACCTCTTTTATTCCTAATCTTTATTAACGATCTTCCCGCCTCAGTTACATCCACCATTCTCCTTTTTGCAGACGACTGCGTCATTTATCGCACTATGCTAGATAACAATGACCATATAGAACTACATAACGACTTGTCAAGCATCGCCTTTCGGTGAGATCAATGGCAGATGGCCCTTAATTGAGATAAATGTAAAGGGCTATAATTTTCCCGCCTTTACCTTACTACTGCTTAATATTACAGCACCACCCTTGAGAGAACGACATCTTATATGTGTACATATTACAGGCGACCTATCATGGAAAACCACATCCACCACATAACTGCCAAGGCAAATAGCACTCTAGGATATCTCGTGCAAAACCTTAAAACTAGCCACCCCAAAGGTAAAACAGAAAGCATTTGAATCATTAGTGCGGTCCAAACATGAACACGCTTCATCTATTGTTCTTCATGCAAAATTACAAAATATATGATTTGGAAGAAGTTCAAAACAGAACCCTTAGATTCATTTTTCCGATTATTCACCCTGTACCAGCATCACGAGGTTGCATAAACGAGCAATTACTATAAAATTAACCATTCGCCATAAAAATATCTCGACAAACTTTACTGCAAAAAATGTACTGACATAACCCAGAACTTAAAAATACACTTTTTCTCCCACCAGTTGCATTCTTTTTCAAGATTATACAACTCATGTAAAATTAAACCCCTCCATGCATCAACCACTTCATATGCCAACTCATCGATCCTTCTGATGGTCTCGGAATGAAACGACCTACCAGACTCCAGGGTCACGAACCAAAACGCCGATCACTTCAAAGAGCTTCTAATTACTTAACATTACACTATAACGTTTCTGATATTTATAGGTAATGATTAGAGTACTCTGTTTTCCGAGTATTTGTGTTGCACATGAATTGACATCTGCATTCGACATTGAAGAGTACTGAATATAGTACTAGTTATCTTGCGTTTTACTGAGTACTTGCCTTTATATGTGTAGTTATATTGCCATCTATATTTTCTAATAAGTTTTTCTTGGTGAACATTCATTATGTATTTTGTCTTCTATAACTTGTTATACTTTTTATATATTATGTCGCCCATTCCTTGTGTAATGCCCTGTCAAGGACCCTCAAGGAACAATAAATAAATGAATAAATAGATATTGAATTGCCTAGAGATCTTCCAGGATAAAGTGTCAATAAGAAAAAAAAAACTGCACCCCTCTTTTCCTTTTTTGTTTCCCTACTCTCGCATCCTTGTACTACATTTTGCTTCTTACTCCTCGTTTCACGGCGAACGAGGCTTTTTAGAGATTTCTGCGATACGAGTGATTTGCAGACAACAATGGCGAGATGTCCATTGTGCAATACCCCTGCGCTCAGTGTACTTAACTGTAAGAGTGGGATAACATGCCGCACGACTAGAAAAAAAAACCCTCCAGTGTTTCATTTTGTGTTGCTGGCCCGAGGCAAAACGTCGGCTTGCGGAACCCTCATGTGGCGGGTTCAAATCCCGGCCAAGGTTCCCGCAATCTAACGAAGGCTTATTGCGAAGAAGGCACCGTGTAGTCGTTGACTTCACGTAAAACAAAAATTATCAGGTAGTCGGAATCAATCTCTAGTTTTTTGCTGAAGCGTTTCCAGATGCCCTGAGCTGCTTTAGTACGTAAAACCCAGAACGTTCACCTAATTTGTCTTGCGAAATGTGAACCTATCTTGGGTTTCCACAGATGTTTAGTGCTTGCCTGCGACAAATAATCAGGCATATCGATTTTGGCGTGCTGGTTGTTCTAACGGTTCGCAAGAGGTGCACGGCTCTGGAAGCTACGAGGCTCGTTTGAAATCTTTCAGAATGAAGTAGAAGCAAGAGCCTATGTCTTTCGAATTTATAAACTTTTCGATATAAACACGTTTAGTACTGGTGCACTTTGTACAACGTTGTTCCAAAACCATTATACCACAGCGAACGTGTGATTCTTGGACACGTTGGAAATACCCCTCAACTGCTTTCTAGCGAGGAATAATTTCGTTAATGAGAAAGTATTGTAGTCTGATCACTGTCATATTGAAAGATTGCTCTTTAGCTGGTTTCAAGTTTTTCTTATGCATTTTTTAGGTCATAAAATTTATGTTTCATAATCGTTTATCCAGTTGAAATATAAGCAAACAACTAGATCCCTCGTTCAATAAGATTGTAGCCATAATCTCTCCAGTAGAATTTGCAGGCCTGGTTTTGTTCGGTAACGAAAACTCGGGATGTTTATGGATGTAAGCTTTTGGTGTTTATTGTATTCACGTTTGATCGTATTTGTAAGTGACAAATCATCGCACAAAAGTATTAGGATTTTTTTAGAGTGTCAAACTTTCCTGAGGAAGTTGCATTCGATTCGATTTTGTTCATGCGTCAGGAGAGGTAGACCAATTTCCAACATTAATTTTCCTATATAACTTCATATGTGAAGGATAAAGTTAGTATTATTATTAATAATAATAATAATAATAATAATAATAATAATAATAATAATAATAATAATAAATAAATAAATAATAATAAATAAATTTATTCAGTAGTGCAAGTATAGCCAGTTGAGTGTCGGGTCCGATCAAAGCCATCAGGGACTTGTGGGACCAGACCCTTCACTGGAAAATACAAAAAAGGAAGTTCGCACGGAATAACATCACGCGCAGAAAAAAAGAACAAGCAAATAACATACAGATGATTGACTTGACAGGATGTAGTCGGAATGTTTGTGTCAGTGATTCGGGTGAAGCAGTGAAGATGAAACTATATCAAACGTTGTCTTGTCTTGATCACTGTGTCAATTACAGTCATTAATGTCATAAAAAAAACACTCATGCATGAGTTATTTCAAAACACTGTATGAATATATTCGGAGACACAGTTCTTGAATTCATGAGTCTTTCTCTGAAATATTTCATATGTTCAGTGAAAAACACACACAAAACACTTATTAGTAGAAAGAAAATCAGTCAAACAACGGGTCGAAGACAACGAAACTTCACGCAATAAATGCAGTCGTCATTTGGAATGTCCAGCGATTACAACAAAAAGCACGTACAGCACCATATTACAATAGAAAAGGAAAATAACGACATGGGAAAAAGTCACTATCTAGCCACATCGGAGAACATGTTTCTCAGAGAGGTCTTCAACATTTTGTTTGAGTTAATGGCAAGCAGAGCAGCTGGAACGTCGTTAAAAACTTTTGGCACATAAAAAGAACGCATGCTTTTGCCATAGTGAGTTCTCACTCGAGGAGATTGAAAACGCAGAACAGATCTAAGTTCGCGAGATGGACTGGCCGAGACCTTAAACTCACTCTCCCAGAAGTGTCGCCAAATTACCGTTTGAAGAAAAAGTGAATGAAAACACGGTAACTTAAGCGAAGCAAACAAGCTCGCACTAGATGAAATGTGTGTGTTGTATGCTACACTCTTCAGAATTCCCTTTAACGTACGATCAATTCTTGAGTGCCAAAAGAGTGGACAGTTAAAAAATACGCTTATGTCATATCTTAGTGTACTATAGGCTAACGCGTGCATAATGTTCTTTCTAATTGACAAAGGTAGAAATGATTTGATATTGTAAAGTAGACAAGAGACAGTTCTCAATCGTTGGCATATATATGACATGTGAGAGTTCCATGAGAGATCACTGTCAAAGTGAAGGCCTAAATACTTTACGGAGCTAACATATTCAACAGGTGTACAGTTAGAGCATGAACAATTGGAGTTGTGGAGAAATAGTTGAGATGTCAAGCTTACATTTTTTAAAGGGCTATGAAAGCAGACCAGCTTCGTTTTTGAAGCATTTACCCGAAGCTTGTTGGCGAAAAACCAGTCCATTATTTTAACAACATCGATCTGAAGCATTTCAATTGCGCGCTCGTACACTAGATGTCGAGAAAATATAAGGGTGTCATCGGCATATTGAAAAATTTTGGAAGCTGTGATAGAAGTTGAAATATCATTTACGTAGTTGTTAAAAAATAATGGAGACAAAATAGAGCCTTGTGGAACTCCGGAAGTTAAGAACGCGAGGGAGCTGCGTACGTTACCTACTGAAACAACTTGAGTACGATTTATTAGAAAACTTTTTAACAATGCATGAAATGGGCCACGAAAGCCCACTCTGTAGAGCTTGTCTAAGAGGATGTTATGGTTTACGGAATAGAACGCTTTAGCAACGTCGATAAAAAGTGCGCACACAAACATGTTATTGTCAAAGGAAAAGTGTAGAATGTCCGAAAATTCTTCAAGAAGATTAATGGTACCACGACCAGTGACGAAACCGTATTGAGGTGTCGAAAGTATACTGTATTTCTCAAGAAACCCAGACATAGCATCAAATATATGTTTTTCCAAGATTTGTGAAATGCAGGACAATATTGAGATAGGCCTGTAGGATGAAACATGGTTTGGTACTCCACCCTTAAAGAGTGGAATAACCATGGCCTGCTTTAAGTCGTTTGGTACTTCTCCAGTTTCGAAAATGTTATTTATCATTACAAGGAGAACATTCTTCAAAGAGCCATAATTTCGGCATAAGTCACGCACTGTTATTCCATCGACACCGGCCGACCTAAAGCGCTTGAAGGAAAAAAGGTAGGACCGCAGCTCTGGCTCTGAGAGAGGTGGAAGAAAAGCGGAATCAGAGATAGATAAAGTGCCGTCTGCCGGATCCTCATCACTGTCTATCGAGAGTGCGACTGAATTCGCGAAGAACACATTAAAGGCATTGACAGTAGAGGTCAAGTCCGCCCCGAAATGTTTTTTCAATGTCTCAGTCGAGTCCTTTTTTTTATGTCCACGAAGCTCATTGACAATTGATCAAGTTTTTCTGGAATCAGCACGTGCTTTTGCAATCTTTTTGGCATAATATTTTCTTTTTGCTGATCGAATAAGGGCATTCACCCTGTTTCTTTGTATTTTACATTCTATTTTGAGATTGGCATTGTTGGGAGAGCGCCGAAGCTTTTTCCACAATAGTTCTTTCTGCGTTATACTGTTAAAGGGGTACTCCGCCGTTTTCTTCATAGTCTCTGATTTCCCTAAAAACTTGCTGAAAACACCAACAAACATCGCTGAACTAGTAACCCAAATATTTGGAGAAAATAATTTTTTTTCGCGAAGTTACAGAATTTACAATTTTGGTCCTCATCGTGTTTTTCAAACTGAAAAGCTCTACTGGCAACATTGAAAAAGTGACGTCATGGGTGGGCAGGGGTTCACTCTTTGGGCTGTAGACTTTGTTCCCAACTGATTACAAACAGTTTTATGGTGTCAAATGAATTCATTGGAAAGTCGCTCCAGCTCCCGCGCAGCAGCACGATACAAATGCTCGGCATAGTTAATTTTTAGACTGCCCGCTCGAACCGCAAGCCAGCCCACCCGTGACGTCACGGTAATGAAAAGCGCGGGTATATTTGAATCCTCGTTTTGGCGTCATTTTCATTTGCCAATTTCACAATAACTATTCTAAATTTCGCGATACTAAATAGCATACCGGAAAGAGTAAAGGACGGCGATTTCGAAAATATAGTTAGTTGGGGTTGCTCAAAAAATCGCCGGAGTTCCCCTTTAAGAATATCTGAAGTAAGCCAAGGCAGTGAGGGTTTACGTTTCTTAACATATATAACGGTCATCGATAACTCCCGGAAATTTCTAATGATGTCTACAAATATTGAGTACAAGTTCGTGCGGTCAACTGAGGATAGAAATCCATTCCAATCATATTCTTGAATTAGTCGATCAAAAGTTTTGAAGTCAACCCGCTCTAAACGACACGCACTTTCGAAATTATAACCTTTTGTGGAGGGAAAAACAGATTTACATGCGACAAAATAATGATCTGCAAGCTTTTGTAAAATGACTGCGGAGTGTATGGAAGCATCTGGAGCTCGGACGTTTATATGATCTAGGCAGGATGATACAAGATTTTCATTTAATACTTCTTCGCGGGTCGCACTCTGAACGGTAGGTATAATTCCATGCTCGGCAAGTAGTGATAAATAATCACAAACATAATTTTTGGAAGTTTTGAAGGTGTCAATGTTGATATCTCCCACCAAATATAAATGTGCTTTATTAGACAATTCTCCCAAATTTTCCCTCAGCTCCTCTAAGAAGCCAGAGCAGTTGGACGAAGGAGGTCTGTAAAGTGCAAGCAAGCAAATTGTATAGTTAGAATTAGAAACCTTTAGCATCAAGCTCTCCGAATGTTGAAATGTGACATCAGTTTGAGTTGTTGACCATGAGTTCCTTATAAATACGCCGATTCCTCCTCCTCGAGTAATTGGCCGTGTATAAAAGAAATTTTGAAATCCTAAAATGCTAAACTGTGACAGATGATGGGCACTGACATTGATTTCTGTTAGCACAATTGCATCAATTTGGTCCCTCATTTGATCAATAACTGTCTTAAATTCATCCCAGTATTTTCGAATACTGCGAATGTTTATGTGTAAGACCGTGAAAGAGTCGGTTGAAGAAGAGGAAAACGAACTATTAAACGAGAGAAAATCGGCGTACTATAAAAAAATAGCCATGTGGGTTATGTGATTAGGTCCAGGTCACTTCTCTGTTGAATCCGTACCGGAGAAGCGCCCTCATCTTTTCTGGCATAAATTCGAGCATTTTTGACCCACACAAATTTGTAACCGCGTTCTTTTCCAAGAGCACGTGCCTGCCAGAAAAGTTCTCTGTTGGTCTGAGTTAAGCTGTCGTTGAAATACAGTCTTTCGGGTGGATTGTCACGAGACAATTGCCTAAGCTTGCTACGAGCTTGCATCCATTTGTCTTTAGTGGCTACAGATGTAAACTTTACCAAAATAGGTGGTTTTATAGATCGTTTGCCTGGTAGTCTGAAAACCGAGACGACATCGGCTGGTTGATGTCCCGGAATTCCTAGCTTGTCTGCCAGCCCCGCTAAGATGGAAGGGAGAGCCTCGTCGGGTTTGACGGTCATTTCATGAATTTCCATATATGATATGTTGACGACCGCGTTGGTCAGCGTCGTTCAGCTCGGTTTGGAGGCTTTGGATAGTATGGGCCTGTTCGCAAACCGTGTCCTTCAGAGAAGCCACTTCCGTACGCAGCTCATTCATGTCGGTCGCATGAGCAGACACCGTGGCTAGGAGGCTATCGTATTTCTCTCCTAGGTAGGAAATGGAAGTTTCAACCTCCTCCACAGTCACTTTCATGAGATCTATGGTAGGCTTGAGGAGCAAAAGCTCATTCACCTTTGCGGGAAGCTCGAGTAGTAAATTTACGCTAGCCTTCAGAGAAAGTAATGAATCTAGCTTTTCGTTGATGGTCAGGATTCGCGCCGCGAGAGTCGTGGATTCGCAGGACGAAATCGAGTCAGAGCTAGCGTCGATCCCGTCTAGATCAGCACGATTGTTCTTAGAACGGCAAACTTTGCATCTCCATTTTTCTTTTTTGTCGGGGCTCATGACAGTAAACGTGGACTCGGCAATGCCCTGAGCACGTTTTCCCCAGATGATAGTTATGCTCGCAAACTGAGCATGTCATGAGTCGACCGTCAGGCAAAATGCCTTTTTGGCAAGCGTCGCAAACAAGGGTCATAATCGTCGAATTAAATGATATTGAAATAGGCAGAAAATATTTAAGTACTGTAAGCACACCTAGGCAGGCTACACCAGCTAAACAGTATATCAAGAGCAGCTTGGCACGGTCACCAAGAAAATGGAACTTCTCAAAGCACTGATGGTCGGTTACCGGCAAGGCGCGTTCGTGGATGTTCGCTGATTAGCCCAGAGTTGATGTTGAGTCGCAGAAGGTCGCCGAAGGTCACGTATGGGCATGGGAAACGACTGCTGACTGAATGGTCGATGTACAGTAATGGCGGTGATGAACGGGGCCGCAGTCAAGATCTTCGTAGCAGTAAATCAGAAGCCACGACTGGATGTCGATCCTTGAGCCGGTAAGATGAGGCCGTCTAACTCCCCGTTACACCGTTCAGCAGGCAAGTTAAAGGTCATCGGATAAATATTTTAAATTACAGTTCTTAGAGCAATAAGAACGAATGCCTGTACATATTCACTTCAGTTAAATACTAAAAAGGCCAGCTGAACTTAGGAAACTAAAATACATAGAGAGAAAGAGACAGGCATACCTCTGCACTACCAACTGTGGTTTAACACTTCCTCCTCTTTCTGAACCTCGACTTTGTGCTTTTTTCTTTTTTCTTTTTGCTTTTTTTGTTTTAAAATCCACATAAAACACTACTTATATCCGAAGCCTAACTAAACTAATATTTGAATCACCCGCACTTCACCGGGTCATAAAACACCGTATGTTTGGTGTACATAGCGCAGCCATCCTAGGCGAAGGTAAGCCACTCTCCCAACTCAGGGTAGCACATAACACAATACTAGAATAAAGTCCGTGTGAGGCAGGCGTACAGGTACACCAACCACTTACTGGAGTGGGGTAAACAACGATGAGGGGAATGGACGTCTGAGGGTACTTAGTGTATGTATACACTCCTGCCTAGCTAGGGGTTACTGAGGAAGCGGTGCAGCACCATCGTAGTGCACAGCCATTTCCTGAAGAAAAGAGTCATTATGAATAGTCCCTCTTTTTTTTTACTGCAGGTAGTGGCCTATCTAGACCGCTGTGAGGCCTAATGTTTACTTAAGCCTTTAGGCACATGAGAGATGTTTAATAGAACAAATTGTTCTGGATTTCATGTTGCAAATATTGAGGGATGTACTAGTTAAAACAGCTGATGGTTTATTTTATCTGAAGGTTGCTACTGACTATTGTCCTGTTCTTGAGGCGCGAGCGGCACGCACTCGTGTTTTAGATATTGCAAGTATCTAAAGAAAAGTTCAAACATTTACACATTTCATATTAACAATACATTTATTTACTCTATTCACAATGTCGCTTGCTTGCTCTTTTTAATGTATTCTCTTTACTCTTTGAGTAGCTGTAGTTTAGCTCATCTTTAGTCTGTGTTGGAGAGAAATCCCAAAACGTGAAACTTGAGTTTTCTGCAGACCTTGATTTTTTTGTGATTTGAAGAGACAGTTTTGGTGGTGGTTGTATATTTATGTTCAAGCGTCTTGCGGTGGGGTCGTCGGTGCACCGTATTTGTCGTAGTAGCCGCACGTGCCTCTTACGCACCTCTAGAAAAGAAAACATACATTTTAGTACATTTTAGCGTTTAAGTATCAACGCAATCAAACAGAAAAAATACGGAAAGTGTTGACAAGCCCTCCATTGGCACTTGCTTTTTATAGCGTATTTAAGGGTACAACACTACGATATTTTGAATTTACTTATTTCGAGCACATACACTAAAATATGTGAAAACCGCAGTTTTATCAATTCTCTCATCATGAAAAATGCAGTTTTCGTTTGCCATATATTGAAAATATTTGCAATATAATTTCACAAGCAGCATATCTTCTACAAAGTCAATCACTTCATATTCTTTATAATAAAAGTATAGTCAGTAAATTGTACATTAATAAAAGAAAAGTATTGTATTATATTGCATGCAAGGCAAGTTCTTAAATTTTATTCAGTGAAAACACCCTTGACTTTCAAGGTGCTGAGCTCTATACTTCTGAATCGCAGTCCCATTGACTAGTACCATTGCCTTCTTTACATTTTATCCAGAATGAATACGCAGATCAGGTGAAAGATTAAGAATAGAGTTTGGGTCATGCACAAGATGCACGATCATGACGAAGTAAATTTTTTTTAAAAAATAATTGATTTAGCTTTCAATTAAAAAAAACACTAAAACACTGTTTCGTCAGCCTCAGCACCAATATATGTCTCTCAAGGGGCGAGGAACAGGGCACAATAAGAAAGTTAAAGACGTGTGCGTCTGTTGCTTTTGTTTTAAATGCGTTAGCATTAGGACGCTCGATTTGACGAAAACCCGGCGGTGTCTTTAGCTTTTTAGCGCCGCGGAAGAGTGTGAAGCCCGGGACGCTCCCAGTGGTCGGAAGCTCTAAAATGAGCACGAGCGGGGCCGGCCGTACACCATTAAGCACACTGGGCGAACTGCGGCCGAGGCGCTCTCCCCCCCCCCCCCCCCCCGCCCCCTCCACACACACTTTTTTGTTTTCATACGCCCCCATCTACTAGATGCATCATCACGTTGTTAGTAAACATATAGGTAGTGGCCTAACACGAGCGTTTTGTAAGACGAGAGCCGCATTCCAAAACTGAATGGCGATCGAGCATACTGTAAACGACTTAATTTTCGCGGGCTCAAATTTTCGCGAATCGGGCCAAAGCTGACAATTTGAAATTATTCGCGGGTTCTAATTTTCGCGAATCGAGTGTAGCTTCCGTAGCATTCACATGTTGCCCGAATTGTTTGCGGGACGTATTTTTCGCTTTTGTAGGCGATTCGGGAAATTCGCAAAAATTAGGTCCTCGCGAAAGTTTAGTCGTTTGCAGTATACCAGGGGCGTGCATAAAGTTCGTATTATCTGCACAAATAATTGAAAAAAAATGTGACAAAATAGACATCAACATGAGCGCGCGTCCCTTTAGTTTCCACACAGTATAAACATGCATGCTATAGTAGCTCGGAACGCCGCTAGGGAGTCGAAACGAAAATGGCACCGCCTATCGGTACCAAGCACATGCAGTGATCCGTCTTCTCCATTTGAAGGGAAGCAATGCAAGGATATTCATTCCAATCTGGGAGCGTTGTTCGGGGACAACGCCCCAGTTTATGACACTTTGGTTAAATGGCGGAGACGCTTCCAGTGTGGCCAAATAAGAGGAAAGCATTTCAAGGACGGCGGCAAAGTGATTCCTGAAGTGGAGCAATTCCTTAACCCTCAAAACGAGGAGTTCTATAACAATGGCCTCCGGCATATGGTGCATCGCTAGAAAAAGTGGGTAACTTTTGGTAGCGAATATGTAGAGAAAGTCTCAACTCCTACTCGAGTTTGATTGCTGAATCTCTATTCCTTCGTGACAATAATACGAAGTTTATGAACGCCCCTCGTATAGCGTAGTGTCGGGCGGCGTGCACAAATAAATACCCCCCCAAACAAAAAAAAAAAACTTAAAGGGGGGGGGGGGTGGCGGCGCCCCCTTTTGATGACTCCTTGGGCGACAGCCGAGGTGGCCTACCCCTAGAGCCGGACCTGAACACGAGTCGACCTCTCCATCTCTCCCCGGCGCTGAAAAACTGACAGACACCTCCGCGTTTTCGCCAAAACGAGACCTTTCGTGTTTTTTCTACCAAAGTCATGCGAAGAGCTGGCGAGGAGCCAGAAAGGAGGAGGCTTCGTGAAACATCTCCTAGAAAACAAAGTGGTAGTGCTGAATGAGGAGGCATCATCAGAGGACGCCAGCGCTAGACACAAATAGAGAACGAGTGCTGCCTCAGCGTTAGGCTTCAAGTCAGGTTTGGGCCAAACGGTGACGCAATCGTCGTGTCCAATCTGTACCCAGCGTTGGCCTTATCTGTTGGCGTCATGTCATTCAGCACTACGGCTTTGTTACCTAGGAGTTGTTGCGCCACGAGGCGGTGGACTTCGGGCGTGCAGAGTTGCCATCTGCCGCCTCCGGTTGTTCCTCGCTCTGTGTTTCCGCAGTACCAGTACGTGGGCTTTAGTGTGTGTGTGTAGTTAAAACTATGGATGCGGTTCCCTCCCCCAGTGGTATGGATGCGGTTCCTTCCAATACCAGTATGGACGTGGTCTTTTCTAAGAGAGATATGGATGACCCTACTCAAGGTCGTCGACGTAGTGTCACGACCAGACTACAGAATAGGGTTAAAACAAATTACAGCCCGCGACGCGACGGCAGCATCGGTGACGGACGTGTTTTCGAAAGCTCCCGAAGCTAAGTACCTTTTTTGTTTTCTTCTCCTATTTAGTTGTGCATGGTATTGGGACGGTAGTTCTTGGTAGCAGTGGGGACATGGGATAGAATAGTTTTTAGTTCATTTTTTCTTGTAGGCACGGTTTTTTTTAACGGTGCCACATGACGGGGCCACGTGACTTTGTTTGAATGGTTGGTGGGATGGATAGCGGCGTTGTTTATAATAGACACGTGGGGAGAGCGGCTTACCCTATTGAAAAATCCGGCAAAACCTTCCAGTGACATTCGGTGGAAACGGGTTAATTGCCAATTCATTTTCACCAGAAACCAGCGTAGTTTACCAGTCTTTGGTGGAAATATTACCGGCAGCACTTTCGCTGGAAGTTCAACCAGAACCACTTTCCATCACCCGTCGCTGGAATCCTACCGGAAGCCACTCTCGTTTGACGGACACCGAACTTCATTGGAAGCCGACGCAAGGGGAACGGCTAAAGGCAAGGAAGCCGAGACGACCAGGATACTGAGTTTGTAATGGTGGCAGCCAATGCAGTGGCTTTCTCGTGAGTGCGTGTTTTAGCTCGAGACGACATTGCAATCCTGCAAGAAGTGCGTGCAGTGAACTGTTTTGACGATACAAAAAGGTGGGCAGCGGTCACCGGCAACTTGCTATTTGCAACAGGCAAAAGTCGGGGCCAGAGCAGGTACGAGACCACTGGGGCGGCATTCTCGTGAGTGCGAGTTTTAGCTCGGGACGACGTTGCAATCCTCAAGAAGAGCGTGCAGCGAACTGTTTTGACGATCCAAAATGGTGAGCACTTTCACCCGTTTTCATCCGAAACCAGTTTACCAGTCTTTACTAGATTATTTGCCGGTAAACAGATTTCGCTGGAATTTCACCGGCATCGGCTTTCCAGACTTCGCTGGAATGTCACCGGCAGCCACTTTCGTTTACCAGACAAGCCGGTTTTGCTAGAAACCTTATCCGAAACGGGTGACTCGCTTCTCTGTTTACCGAACTTCACTCGAAGCCGACGCGAGGGGAGGGGGAAGCCGAGACGATCCGGGGACTGGGTGTGTAATTATGGTGCCTCGCACCAAGGACGAGTCCCCACGCGACCTCTCGCCCTCGCATTGGGTTCGTGGGGAAAATACAAGAGGGTCGTTTTGCTGACTTTTTTTTTAAGAAAACCGGTTTCTTTGTCTCTCAACGAGCAACGGCCGGCCAGCAACGAACGCTCAGTCTCGGCTTGTCGTTCCATGTGTGCGACCAGTATCTTCCAAAGCAGCTGGGTGTGCAGATGAAAAGAAAATATTTTTCAGTGGCCTAGCTGCTTCTTACGCCTCTTTGTCCGTCCGGCTTCAGAAGCATCCAGCGAGCGAAAAAGACTGTGCCCAAGATTTCTCAACGTCGGAGGATGTTCGTTTTGCGCGGTCGTGGATTTCGCTAAGCGTGGTACTGACAGTGTGTATGTGTCCGCCTGGTGCACCCGCGGCGACGACATCACGGACGACTTGGTGATCTGTGCCCGTGATTTCTCAACGGCGGCGGATGTTTGTTCCGCGCGTTCATGGTTTTCGCTAAACGTGCTACTGACAGTATACGTGTGTGTGTCCGTGTGGTGCACCTGCGCGGTTTTACTAGTTGAACAACCGTAGGTCTAGAAATTTACCCAGCGGCATTGTGAGTACCGTGAAAGAGATCTTTTACGACAAAGAACTCGGTTGTTCCTATTTGGTCTGATTGCTTTTGTCTACAGCTATGGAAATTGTTTCACTGGTATCGACCCTGTTAAATAAATACATAGAACCTTCAGGGCTATATGGACTAACCACTTTAATTGCTACCGAAAAGTCCAGCATCTGGTAAACCTACACCAACCACGGTTCACAGGCTTCCTCCAAAGCGCCTTCCGTTGACGTCCGAAAAAAGAAAAAAAAAAACACGGCAAATTCCGGCTAATCTGGTGATCTTCTGGTAAACTCTGGCTTTACTCGAAGTGAAAAGAGTCCCATAATCCAGTAAAATAGATTTTTACTTGAAATAAACTTCCGGTAAAAATTCAGTGACATTCTGGTAAAACAATTTGGTGACATTCCGGTAAAAATCTGGTACCATCCCTGTAAAACAACCGATGACATTGCAGAAGAAGTCCGGTGACGTTTCGGTAAACTACGGCTTTACTGGAAGTGTAAACAGTCCCATAATCCAGTAAAATAGACTTTTACTGGAAATGACATTCCGGTAAAAAATAATTTTCAATTGGGTATATGTTTGCCCATTTCATTTCCCGAGAAAATATAGCCTAAAAAGGGGGGGGGGGGGGGAATCGGCTATATTTGAGCAACACACCACGTGTTCGAGGTTTTGTGCCGAATCGGGCTGGGCTCCGTGAGTAGGGAAGAATGGCGAAGAAGGACGTTCAGGTACAGTGAGGGGAGTGTCTGATCAGGGTTAACATGTCGGAAACTAGGTTTGCGGGCGCTGAGGAAGCGGAGGCAGGAGCTTTCTATGCAGGTTGCGCGTCTTACAGGCGTGTCTAGACAGGATGGAAACCGAGAGAACGACAATGGTAACGCGCATTGCAGAACTGGAGCACCAACTGAAAAGGGAAGGACACGAGTGACAGGTGCTGGCAGTGAGACTAAAGAACGTAGAGGGAAGTCGGACAGAGATGGTCGCCCTGAATGGTAATGGCCGACAGGCTGAGACGAAGCAAGATGACAAGGCTCGGTCTGTCACCAGCGTGGGCGACGGGGATGGGGACGATGACGGCAGCGTTAGACAAAGCTATGCGGAGGCGCTGACGCAGAACAGTCAAAAAAAAAAATATACGGGAGACAAACGCGGTGAACCGGACAGGGCTGTTGGCGCGGGGCTCGACTGGAGCGGAGGACTCGACTGGAGTGGGGCCAAGTGAGGAAAAGAGGGTCCTTGTAGTGGGATGTTCAAACGTGAACAGATTCAAGGCAGGTCTCACTTGGAAGGTAGAGGACGATGAGAGGGTCACAGTGCAGGTGTACCCGGGTGCCTGCATCAGAAAGGTAATAGAGAGGGCGAAGAGCCACTTATCGGACAGCATGGATGGGCAGAGCCTGGTGGTGGTTCGTGCTGGGCTGAACGACGTTTTGCAGGGATGAGAACAGAAACTGGGGAGACAAATCGAAGCCGGGGGGGCGTGAAGTGAGGGCGACGGCTGAAGGGGTCTAAATTGTCATATGCACGATCCGGAGATTACGGGGCAGGGTGTAAAAACAGAGAGGAAGGTGGTCTAGGCAAATTCGGTCATAAAGGGTCTGGCGTGGGAGCTGGGGCACGAGGTAATGGCTATAAATAAAGAGGTGCACCAGCCAGGTCGATTTGTTGAAGACGGTATTCACTACTGTGAGCAGACCGGAAGAAGGGTGGGTCGAAGGATCGGATGCAGAGCGAGGTATTTTTTTAAAACACACAGGACTTTAAGGGACGAAGCCTAGAGGCTGAGGCTGGGAAGGGGATGAACCAAAAAAATGGTAGAGCTAGAAGACAAAAAAATATAGAGCAAGAAGCACAGAGCATCTTTTGCTCAATGCAACCTTGCAGGAGAACATGTACGGGTACCAGAGTCGGCAGATGTTCCTTGGTGTGAGTACCGCAGGAACAGCAGGGAGAGCAGGAGGAAGCCCCACGAAAATAAGAGAAGAAAGTGGCTCAAAATAGGGTTCATAAACATACAGGGAGTAGAAACAAAATAAAGTGGGAGGAGATTGGTGAACAATTAGAGGCTGAAAATTTCACACTGTATGGGTTAGCAGAAACGCACCTTAGAGGTGAGGAGGAAACACCGTACATACCAGGCTACTCCTGGATGGAATGCAACCGGAGGGGAGGTGAATGCAAAGGCGGAGGTCTAGGCATGCTATTTAAAAGACAAATCTGGAAAAAAATAGAGGAAACGCTGCAGAGAATACTTATGGTTGAAAAATGGGGTAACAGGTGTGAACACTCTTCTGGGGTTGTTGACCTGAAAACGGTAAATTATTCAAGGGAGGAAAATACAGAACACTTTACATTAATATCGAGGGACATCACAACAATTGGCCTTAATCAGGAAATAATTATCACAGGAGACATGAATGCCCATTTAGAAGAGTTTGACGAATTCACAGATACAACCGGAAAGTTGCTAGAATATTACTTTGATGCCCTGGACCTACTGTCAGTGAATGCGCAAGTGCAATGCGACGGGAAAATAACGTGGGAACGAAACAACTCACACTCAACAATAAACAACTGCCTCATGTCCCACAAACTGTATGACAGGCTAGGAAGTATGTAAATAGATGAGGAAGGTTCAAAAAGCTTAGGGAGTGACCACAAGAAAATTAAGATTAAATTTGGCGATTCCGATCCAGAACAAAAAGCTCGGGAACAAGCGGGTAAACCGAAACTAAGTGAAGCTCAAACGCAAAAAGTATCTAAATGCATTGAGAACATAGTAACGAAACAACTAGAAAAAGAATGGACGTAGGAGGATCAAATAGGAATCATTAGAAGCGAATTAGAGAAGCGTCGAATTAAACAAAAAGGACAGCACAAACGAAGCCACGAACCAAAAAGCTGGTGGGATAAGGAAGTCAAGGCAACCATATTGCAGCGCCAAGAGGCACCTAGGGAGCATAGGCCGCCAAAGAAAAGTGACGTCTTGCCAACTGAGGTAGCATCAAAATGGGAAAACTTCCAAGAAAGAAGAAGGGAGGCGTCAGCTTTAATACAGGCCAAAATTGGAAGTGCAGAAATGTGGAGGATGATGGAAATAAATAAAAAAAAAGTTAGGAATGCAGCGAAAAAGTTTTGGGAACACATTAAATCACATGAGAGAAAGACAGAGGGTTTCCAAAACGTGCTAACCATACAGAAGGAGAAAAGAGTGGAGGGGGCACAGGCACGGGAATATATAAGGCAGACAATCGAAGAAGATTTCTCGCAGCTTGAGCAGAGGGAGACAGTAAACAGTACAGTCAGCAGCAGTGTTGAGGAGGAACAGACTTGTGTAACGATGAAGATGACTACTAAAGAATGGGACAAGGCAGAACGTAAGGTTTCAGCAGGTACAGCGACAGGCCCAGAGGACATACTCATGGAAATCATTACAACACTCGAAAAAACAAGCAAATTGTAGGTACGACATGTCATAAATCCAAAAATTATGGGAAGAGAGGTGCCCAATAATTGTAAACTAAGTAAAATTAGAATAAAATATAAAGGCCGAGGAAACAAAGACAACATTAAGTCGTATAGCTCATTAACGGTAACTTTAGTTCTATACAAATTAGCTATGCAGATAGTAACGCGGAAAAAGGAGGAATTTGAAGAAGATATCAAATACTGGGTGAGCTTTAAAACGAATTCCGAAAGGATAAAATACTGGAAGATAACTTATTCGTCACCACACAATGTATAGAAAGAGCAATAAAGAACCAGACTCCTTCATGGTTAGATTATTTGGACATCAGGGGAGCGTACGATGTGAGCCAGCAAAAAACTTTGGAGTCAGTTGAGGGAATGTAACGTATATGGAAGTTTGGTTAGGTTTCTTCGGCAGGTGTACACAGAAAATAAGGTAGTTATAACGTGGGAAGGAGAAACTACAAAACCTGAAGCAATAAAAAGAGGCCTCAGGCAGGGCTGTCCACTGTCACCTCTACTTTTCGTGAATATGTCAGTGAAATGGAAACAAATAGAGAAGAGCAACTAAGGTTTTGATGTCGGTTATATGGAAGGAGGGAGAAATGTAGTACAAATAATACCAGCACTCATGTATGCAGACGGCATAGTACTTATGGCAGATAACAAGGATACGTTACTGGAACTGGAGTTAGAATATGTGGAGAGGAAGGGAACACATTGAGCATGAGTTTTAGTAGTGACATGTCTAGAGTAATTCTGTTTAACGACAAAAGGAGGGAACCCCTGAGGATACAAGACATTAAAATCGACCAAGTAGAAAAATACAAATATGTGGGAGCCTGGCTCACTGAGGGAACGGAATATCTAAAGGAACATTAGGGGAATATAATTATAAAAGAGAAAATAAGTTAGTCTATTATGAAGCTCAAGGAATTATGGAACTATAATAGATATGATGTTGTCAGAGGTATGTGGAAGGGAGTGATGCTACCAGGAATGTCTTTTGGCAATAGGGTATTGTGCATCAAATCAGAGGTTCAAACGGGATTAAAAATTAAACATACAAGCGTAGGCAGACTGGCACTGGGAGCATATGGAAAGACACCAAATAAGGGTGTAAAGGGGGACAGCGGCTGGTCGTTGTTTGAAAGCTGGGAGGCAATTAGTAAGTTCAAATTTGAACAAAGGTTGACCGACATGGATGATACGCGGTGGACACGGAAGGTATTTAAATATTTATACAAGCAAATTTTAAACACAACGTAGACAACCCAAACCCGCAAGCTTACATTTAAATACCAACATACTGGTGATCAGGCTGAGCAGGCTACTTCATTGGAAAAGGAGGTTAAAGAAACAGAGAGGAAAATATGGGAGGGAAGGATGCAGGAAAGATTACCTCTAACACTGTACAGGTCACGAATGTAGGACATAAGAAAGGAAAATATGTTTTACAATTCACTGGGAAGTTTTTATCTGTTCGAGGCGTGAACAGGAGTTTTGAGAACGAGGACGTATAGGGCTAAATTTCAGGAGATAGACACATTATGAGCTGCCTGCCATAATGAGAGTGAAACACTTGAGCACTCGGTTTTAAAGTGCACGGGGATTCGTCCTGTCCTTTCTGAAGGGGTAACAGATTTGGCCCGGGCCCTGTGCTTTGTTGGCGAGGATGGAAGGGCGGAAGAGAAAACGATTAAAGTCACAAAGAGGCATTTAGAAAATGGGTGGAAATTTTCTAGGGAAAATTGAATAATGCATAACTAACTAGCACCACTGGGGACAGGTGGGACACAGGAAAATTGGGACTCCCTCCCACGTAGTTCCGGCCCAAAATCCCAACCCCGTCTCCCGGTGGGTGCAGTGCAGGTATAACGCCGACAAGATTTGACCAGAGGAAAATTTGCAACTCCCTCTCCGGGGGAAAAAAGCGGAGGGTGATGTTTTTAGTTTTTTTGTCCGGTTCCTCCAAAGGTCGTTTTGGTGATATCTCACACTACCTGGTGATAGTTAGGGGGAGAAAATTGGCTTAGAAGAGCGGGAGGAATCAAATATTTGTTTTTCTTAGACTTAGGCTAGGTGGCGCAAGCTACCGCCCGCTACAAAGGGTATTCGCGTCTCCAGCTCGTTGCTCGCCCTCCCGCAACAGAAAAGGGAAGCGCTCTATGAGGGTCACCTGTTTCTCCTGATCAGCGGGCACGGCAGAACTGCTCGCGATCATGGCTCGCGAAATGTAATTTCCAAATGCAAAAACCACTATTAACGGTCCCAATGTTGTGCTGCAGCCGGTGTGGGATTGTACCTTATTAGAGAGTTTAAGTTTTGCGTATAGAAGTAAGCACAAGCACTATGTGTTCGCGTTAGAGTTGCATTCTCCATGCTGTGTATGCGAGTCGTCGTCACGCGCCAATCCAAGAACGCAGTTTCGGGCTCCGCGCACGCGCAGTGTAGAACACGCAACGCTAAGGCAAACACACAGTGCTTGACTGCTTGGGTTCGCTCGTATACGCAATTTTCAAACCCACTACCTTTTCACTGGTTACCCACTCCAACGAAACATGCTCCAGTGAGCAGACGTACAAGCGGGCCGGCGTTCTTCGAACTGGAGAGGCACGAGATTGGCAAAACGGCGGCGCGTAAGAATTAAAGAAACTAAATGCTCTAAGACAAGTTTTTTTTTTTAAGGGGGGGGGGGGGGGGCATTTGGTTTGAAAGGATTGGCGGCGACTATGGAAGTTTTCCCGATTGTCAAGATCGCGACCTTGATAGCATGATATGCATTGCACACAATTAATGCAGCTCTACATGAATTTCTCAGATTAGCTAGAGTGTTTCATTAATTTAGATCATTTATATTTTATAACTCGTTAATTAAAATGCTGCAATTGGCACCAGGGATGATAATTTGGACACTTTTAAGTGCCATACTCGTTGGCGCGTTTGAAATTAGATCATAAGCAATAAATCATATTAGAGCTTGAAAAACTACGTGTTCAAACATCTTCATTGTATTATTGTTATTAAAACAAATAACGGGAACGTCGGCCCCAAATAAATGCCAGGATCAGAAATATACGCCATTTAACCTTAAAAAGGTTTTCAGGAAGGTTTCAGTTTTTTTTAGCATATGAGAAATTTCCACATCGTTATCAAGATATATATATATATATATATATATATATATATATATATATATATAGACAAACAGCCGAACACTGGATGTAACATAAAATCACACACGAAACTCATTGCCTAAAAATAGAAAAAAACACTTTTGTTTGGATCGATATTTTTGTGTTGGGAATTAAAGCAATCAATCATCTAAATACCCCAAATACCATTAGCAGTCCGGAGTTCATTATTTGACCTGACAATTATCTGAGCGAGAAAAGGGAGCAAGAACACACATATATCTGCACTGATTTTTTCAATAAATACAAAATTATATGTTACCTCTAATGTGTATGAAAGACTCTCTCTAAAGGAACACTGAACTCCAAATTATTTTTAAGTGTCTGGATCGGGCACGTACGTCACAAAATAAAGTTTGCACAAACAACTCCCTTAGCTCAGTAATAAAGCTATGAGACACACTTTGAGTTATGAGCAAATCCGGTATGTATACCCACAGCGATAAATTGAATCCAAAATAAAGGTTAGTTTCGGTTTTGTTCCAGAATAAAAACGTGCCTCATGGCGTACATATCACTCTAAAGACCGTTTTTCTTTTCAGGATAAAGAGGTGACCTGCGCTCATAATTCCCTAGCTTCCTCGTATAAGCAGGAATAATTTGTGTCGCTCACTAAAGCCAGCACACTGGAAAAACTCAGCAACTGGTACAGCGGCACCCATCTCCGACCCTCCCTCCGACCCGCGAATAGACAGTACCACCCATTCATCCATCCAAAAAGTTCCATTGTGCGACTTTTTTTGTTTTTTTGAGTGCGTCAGCATGACTTTTGGGAAAAGTCACGCACGTCCCCGTTTGTTAAACGCTACCACTGACCCTATTACGAGGCCAAAAAGAAGCCGCAAAAAATAGAGAAAGCAAAAGAGAAGTCCAGAAATAAAAAGGGAAAAGTGAAGAGGTCGGCGTTAGCGTTTTCCAAAGGGGGACGTGTGTACCGTTTTCTAGGGTCATGCTAATGCATTCTCTCAGAATGTAGTAATAGGTGTCCCTGTAATTTTAGAGCGCAGCTCTTAGGGGCCCGTTTCTGGCTTGAGCGGCGTCGCCGTCGCCATCGGCGTCGGCGACGCCGATGGCGTCGCCGACGCCGATGGCGACGCCGCGCGCGGTTTCGCCATCGGCGTCGGCGTAACCGCGCGGTGCATGTTGGGACATGCACCGCGCGAGCCCCCCCCCCCCTCCTTGAGCGGTGCATGTTGGGACATGCACGGCGCGAGCCCCCCCCCCCCCCGAGGTCACGTGACCCCCCCTCCCTCCCCCCCCCGAGGTCACGTGTCCCCCCCTCCCTCCCCCCCCCCCCCCCGAGGTCACGTCACCCCCCGGAGGAGATTGAAGGATGAGGGGAGGAGGAGAAGTAGGAGGATGAGGAGGGGTATACCCTCCCCTGAGTACCCTTTTTAATTCATTTTTGGTTTGCTAAATTTCTTGTCTTTTCTTTTTTTAATATTCACAAGACTAAGATGCATGTAATTACCCTGTTGTTTCAAACGCTACCTGTGTATGCTCTGACTGAGGTTTTTTTTAGATGTAATTGTGTGACGACAAACTAGGACCCTAAATTATCCGCTATATAGCAATGGCTTCATATTAGCGGGCCTCATATCGAAGAGAGGTGACTGCAGGTGCTTTCAATACCACGCAGAACGTTAGCCCTTTATTTTATTTAGTCACACTTTGGCAGAAGTGTTGAATGTTATGTATTGTCAACGATAATGCCAAAATAGACAAACAATTTTTATATATCAATATTGTTAGCTTACTTATTTACGCTGGCGGTGGACGGAGGAGAGCGTCTCGGTACTTTTACGAAAGGTTGTGAAGCATTATTTGCACGCATAAAAGAAATGATAGTTGGATTACGCAACTGTCAGTTTCATGAAACTATTGCACGTTTTCAATGTCTTGCCTTTGACGTGTTGGGCTTGTTTAAAAATGTATTAGCATGGCGCTTAAATTAATTCACGTTTATATACTTGAGATTAGGTGGAGTTTTCCGAGTACAACCAACTAATTTCGTTATGAAGCGTGTTCCTAAAGGTGAGAAAACTTATTCATCCTAACTAATGACGCAAATAACACTACTGGCTCTTTAAGATGACGCTTGCTAATAACAAGCAATCGTGTGTGTCTGTTAGTTTAAGGCGCACAATTTTTTAAGGCTTGGTGCATATTGACTGAAAAATCTTATATACGTGTTTTTTATTTCGCATACAAAAACAATATTTTAGTCTCCTATTACCTGCATTATGCATGTATTTTATTCTAAAACCAAAAATAAAATAAAAAATAAAAGAACGCGGATATAGTGGAAAACGCTGGTAATCATTTCCGCGCGCTGTTTGAGGAAATGCGCCTCCGTGGGGAAATCGTACGAAGCGAATTAGATGACTTACGTTCAATCGAAACAAGCAGTTGAAACTTTGTTCATTATATTGTACAAAATCCTAAGCGCGTACATAAACACCATGAATTTGTCGTCATTGAGACCAGATATCCAAGAGTTTGGATATCGAGTGGCGCCGTCTCTGAAGTGGAGGAAAAATCAGTCCTTCAGCAGGAGTGGTAAATGCCTTTAAAATGGCGGCGTTCACTTTATGTGCTTTCTACGGCGGCGGACGGACAAGTATGTTTTTGTCAATTCGCTCTTGGTTTTTATACTTCTGCCGTTTGGATATTACATAAAAGTATTCTAGCCTAGCTGCAATGACGGTCTTTAGTTGTTTTTGTGTTGGTATGATACATTTGAAATTGCGATGTCCAATAAACGGGGCAATGGGACTGAATGCCCAATTTACTTGCGCAATGTAACGTTCGGTTGCTCAGGTGTGTGCCTCAAAAGGGTGCATATTTGCAAAGTCCTGCACGCGGGATAATATTTTCATGGGGATCTGTTTAAAAAATAAACCACTCATCAGCAAAGCGATGATGACAAAATACCTGATAAAATTGCGCAAAGCCAAACGTCTGACATCAAGTTTTCAGACAGGGATGAAGGCACACTTGAGTACGACGCTCCGTTGGTTTCTGTTGGAGATGAGCTTGGTTCTGCATAGGGCAGCATGAATGACGAAGATCCACAGGCCACTACTCGTGCTACGAATATTAGAGTATTTTTCTGTCTCGACTATTCTCGAATCAAAATCTATCGGATGAAAAGAGCGAGGATGTCAGTACTCCTACAAAAATTAACTTGACTTTCTAATGAACTGGTTGCTTCCGTACTATTCACTTTGTTTCGAATTTAGGGTACAGGGTGGATTTTTATGTACAGTTGACTTCCTGTTTAATCACTCTTGGATTGCCAACAACGGTAACAGGACGTCCATTGCATCACGCGTCACCGTTTGTTAGACCTTTTAACTTCAGAAGCATTTCTTATTACTTTCTAATATCCGCTAGGGACATCCTAGAATTGGGCGATTCAATGCAGATCCTAGCATTGGGCAAGTCTGTGGACATCGCAGCTCTGGTGAAGTTAAGGGACATCATACTTTCTTTCTATCTTGTGAGCTAACGTCACATGGATGTGAGCTAGATTGAAGGCATAGAAAGTTATGCACTTTTTGTAACTATAAAAACCCAGACCCTGCACACGCCGGCACTCTATTTGACTATATGATGGGTACTAACACCATTATTTTTTATTACCTCTATTACTTACGGCGCCCGCGGTAAAATGAGGCACTGTAAATTATATTTCCTTAAAATGGGTTAATGGAACAACAACGCAGGATATTTGGTTATACAGAAAGTAAACAAAACGCGTGCTAGTTGAACTTAAACAAGTTAATGTCGTTAACCAAGGCAAACGTCTTAATTTTTTTACTTAAACACGTTTTGCTCGAACGTAGCCGAGAAAAATCCCGTGATCATCTTGTACGCGCCACGCTACGGACTTCATATCACCCCAAGTTTTTGAGAATTCCACAAATCACCAGGTGCTGTTGCTGATTTGCTTTTTAATCTGAGACATTATGATTGTTTGCTGAGCTTCTTCGACCTCACAGCCAAACCATGTGTTGTCACCGGGGTGCATAGAGGATGTTTATTGATGACAGCAATGTAAACTGTACATGCGATTGCAAAAATAGATTCCCCAGAAATAAGCAGTGCCATAGATTTCGCAGCTCGCTGATGAAAGAAATTTTTCGGAAGGTCCGTGTACAGGAAGCAAAATTTTACCAATTCGTGAACCATGTAATCAGAAATACCATGGAGATGCTAAGGCTCCCATGAATAATTAGCAGAATTTACAAGCGCGCTCGAGCATGCACTTCAACGAAGTGTGCGCTTCCGCGGTATTTTGTAGTGCATATATTTTTTGGACATCTTGCGTAGGAAGAAGTCGCGGTTAATTCTGCTTGTCAATTTATGATATGAGTTTTTACGACGTAAAATATAGGATCTTTAAACTTCCTCTTTTGGGGTCACTTTTGGGTTGGGCAGTTATTGCAACTCCAAAAGCTCGCCTTCCTGTAGCTGTCCTGTTCACTCGGGATTGACTGCAGAGAAGACGCTATGCGTGTTTTAGTTCACTCCTGTCTCCGGTTACGCTCACATGACTAAAGTCTTCAAGCTGGTGTTAAGGCAGAGCATGGCATCTTCCTAAAGTCCAACCACGGCCACGCACATAGCATGCACTGCACTATCACCTTAGAGACGAACATGCAAGAGGATACAAATTTCAAATCCTCTCGTGTTTATTGTTGGGATGCCCCTTGAAGACTAGCCTTTTGCCAGCGCACCCCCGTTCTGATCTTGAATAACCTCCTGCTTTTCTACTCGTTCTCTTTCTCTCCCTCCTTTCCCTAAACTGATAGCGTAGTAGAAGCTGCGGTTTCGCCGGACCAATTAACTATTTGCTTATTATCACTTGACTCTGCTCTCTGCGCGCGGATAACGGCAGGAGCGTGATCATCTAGTAAAAAATGACAGATGACGCAGAAGCGATTCCCAGTACCGGAATGCCTGCTTGCTGACTTAGTTTTGTGTGTACTGCGGACGTCTGTATATTGTCCGCGCAATGAATTGGAAGTGCATGTAGCAAAGCTATCAGGGTCCGAAAGCTACGCGTATATCGGCAACAAGCGATTTATCCAAAGAGACCCAATAAATTATTCTGTTGCGTTTAGTGTTTGGTTCGGCATATGATTGCTAGGGACACATCGTGTTAAATCTTCATGAATCCCTTCCTTCTCGTTTTTGTATTTGCGTCGTTTTGTTCATGCCCGCGTCGACATAGATCTCAGATTTGATTTTGGAACTCAGAAAAGTTTATTCTAAGTACACTGCAATTCCTACTTGGCGATGATTGACCGTTTGTTTTCTGGTACTCTTTTGGAATACCTATACAATTACCCCGGTTTTTGCGTGCTTCGTTGTCTTCTGAGTTTTATAACAGCTTAGTAATATCTCTTCACATTTCACAGATCGCTTGGAAGCTTGCACTTGTCTACGGAATAGGAAACGTGTATTAAACTTCTAGAAGATTTGCAATCAATTCCCTGAGTCTGCTTCAGCAGCAGCTAGCTCTATGGAATTTAGTTAAAGTCGTCCTAGGTTCCTCGTATCACCTAGAACTATTGGTCTATTACCCTTGTAGCAGCATCAATGAAATTTTCGCTGTGGACGTCCAAGGCTCTTCGTAAGAACCTCCTATAAAATATGCCACGGACATCCTATTTTTTGTAGCAACATCCTACGGCAATCATACTTACAACTGGACGTTCTCTGGCATTAGAACTGCCACAGACCAAAGCTTCTCATACGACAACCTTAGTAAGTCAGTAGACCTACAATGTCTGTAAAAGTTTCGTTGACCAGTTTTCTATATAAGACCCATAAAAGGATGATGGAAGGTATTAATGCTTATAGCATTCCTAGAAAAACCCCTTGCTCCTTATAGTGACATATTTTTGAAGAACGTCATTAGGGTGTAACTACACTTTTTTTAAGCGTGAAGATGATTGACCCATTTTTTTGGATTTTATAACGTTAATGGGTGAACAACGGACAACCACAAACGCGCTGTTCACCCGTTAGCGTTCTAAAAACCAAAAAAATATGTTCAGCTAACGCGGTCTCCTCGATTTATTTTCTGTTATTTACCGTATTTTACGGGTACTCTTCCGGATTACCTTTAGAACTATCCTCGTCCTTATTTTCTTTATAATCTTCTCAGTTGCATATAACTTTTTTTTTGTTTTCACATTTCAGAAATTGCTTGCACTACTTGTTTATGAAATGGACTTTGTCTAATGAACATCGAGGTGATTAGAAAACAATCTCTCGTGTTTGTTTAAGCAGCAGGTTGCTCTATAGAATTTAGCTATCGTCGTCCTAGGCTTCTCTTAGGAGCCTCAGCCGACCATTCTATTTCCTTTGTAGCAGCATCCTATAACTGTGCACGTCCTTCGCTCCTCCTAAGAGCCTCCTTTAAAACTTATGCTACGGGCAACCTATTGTCTTTGTTGCAACATCCTACGGCTCTCCTATTTTCAACTGGAATTTATCTTGTAATACAGCTGCCGTAGGCCTGGGCTTCGTATAGGACGTCCTTAGCAGGTCAGTAGACCTAGAATGTTTGTTACAATGTCCGTTGGACAATTTCCTATACGAGACCAGTATGAGGATAATAAGAAGGTGTTAGCAATTATGGTATTCCTCGAAAGACCCTATGCCCCTTCTAGAGACTCTTGTCTGTAGAACGTCTCTGGGGTATAAGCACATTGTATCGAAAGGGCAATTTTGAAGAACATGTAGCCGTACAAGTATTTCTAACTCAAAACATGACTAAGAGTTGTGAAGGACCTCAAAATCTTTTATCAAGAAAACACTGAGGACAAACTCTTGAGGGTGTGAACTCTTCTTGCGGATGTGATGAAGGATGCCACAAGCTTCTTCCTGAGAAACTGGCAAGTATAGACGTACAAATGATCCTGTTCAGTGGAAAATTAAATTACTGTTGAGGTCATGTGACGTCAAGTTTCCCGCTAAATCTAGCGGAGAAACTGAATTTATTAAGAGTGACGTGACACCAAGTCATGTGACGTCATTTTCTCCTCCAACTCTAGCAGGGATTTGAATGGGTGCTGAGGTTACGTGACGTCACTTTTCCCGCTAACGATTGCGCCATTGCGCCGACGGCGACACCGACGCCGATGCCGATGACAACGCCGGCGCCAACGCCGCGAAACCCGCAAACGGGAGCCTAAGAGCTGCGCTCTTAAATGCAAAAGCAAATTGTTTTGTGTATGTTCATACAGCCGGAAGTTAGTCTGCCTCAATGGGCATCTGGTGTCTCAGCTGTAGATGAGCAATTTAGCCAGTGCGGTACAACCGCTAGGCTGGGGTCTTTAACGTGCACCACGCAGTAGTGATACACGACCGCACGCCGGTACGATGGTCATCGAGATCGAAACGGGCAGGGGCGATGAGTGAATCCAGGATCCTGGGTTCTACAGCGCGAGCTTTCGCTCCACGTGCTCCGAGCTGGTGTGCGCTAGACCACTCGGCCACCGATCCCCCGTTCTAAAATGGCTTGTCGCACTTCTTGCGCCTTGTCTCCAGCCCGTGGATGGGCTACATGAGGCCATTCAGTTCACTTGAACGATAAACCTCCATTGTAATAACTGATGGAGCACTTGCTGTCCAAATGACGCAAAATAAAAGTACGCCTCTAGATTCTACGGAAATGGGAGGTATGACGTGCAACATCACGACATAGATATGGAAGATATGATGTCCAGGCTACTGACGCTTCACTCCGGATTGCAGAAACGTCAACTATTCCAAGGGGAATGATTAAAACACTAGTTATTATACATTCAAATTGACAACGAGGACACATTAATTTCCTCTTCTTTTTTGCGGGTGTAATGCGATGAAAATGTTTATGTGAAATCGGGCATCCTGACAAGGAGGAAGAAAAAGCAGGATTCCGAGGAGCAGATAGCATTATGTGGACGATGAATGCCTGATTATGAGCGGACGATGCAGGAAAAAGTTGATTTAAATCTTTATGCATAAACAATGTTGCTGACCTTATTAACCAACAATCAAAAAGCAGTTCTTACATCATGGTGCCTGAACCAGCGGATAGACCGGGAACGCCCCTCAAAGAACAAGTGAGTTGCTTAGCGAGCGGACTCCATGAACTGACGTTGCAACCATCTGGCTGACCTTCGAGCAAACGATCACGTGAACATTCCCCTCAGCTGCGCAGCTTAACTTGAACTATCATCAATGTGAAAGAAATAAGAACTAAAAGGGCGGCTCGCAGAGTACGAAACATACGTTATAATTTATATATGGAAACAGGCATCCGACAAGGAAAAAGAAGAAGCGGGATCCTGCAAACAAAGAAAGCACGTGGAGGAAGGACTGAGGCCTGGTCATGTGCGAACCATGCCGGGCACTTTCAATATAAATACTTGTGCATAAACTCTGCTGTTGACATTGTTCAACTAATGACCAGCCAGCCGTTCTTACAACAACCTTCAAAAACGGTGTTACTCCGTCTGGGCCTTCTTACACCGTGCCCAAATGATTTGCGTATTAAAAAGGTAGTGTCGTCACAACTGTCTATGCGCCAAACCCAAACCGCGTTTTTGATAGGCGCATGTTGACAAGATTATTTCTTTGCGCATAGAAATAATTTGGGTACACTTTTCTAAAACTCGCAAATCCTATGTGATGCAAGAATCACAAGTTGGTGTTAGTTGGCTCCGCCAGCGTCGGTTCATGCAATTAAGAGAATATTGGAGCAAATTCTAATAAAATTTACTCCTTTTCTTCGGGTGCTACACTTATAATCCATTGAAATTTCGAGATCGCTGGCCTGCTGAGATACCAATTATTTTGCCTGCTGAGGACATTGATGAATATTTATTTTAAGGGTGATCGTTTTTATTTGTATTTGGTGGACTATCGCCCTTTTTCTTCCCACGCCTTCTCTTCCGTCTCTATAGAAAACCTTCTTTTATCGCGGCACCCGTTTGGTTCATTAAGCGAATGAGCAATGATTGTGTGCTTCACCCCTTCTCCCACTTCATTCCCGCACCCTCCCCCCCCCCCCCTTCCCCCCGGGCAGTCATTATCTTTCTTGCTATAAACTTGCAAGCATTCATAGCCTTCGGGATATTGTTCAGTTGGTTCAGCGCTAAGATTACAAGCAGAGTATTACCGGTTCTATCCTCGGGAAGCCAGTCCTCACACACATTTTGTATATGGTGAAGCGTTTTATATCTGCCACTTTCACATGTCCTCTTTTCCTCTCACGGGCTTCACTGAATCAGCTGAAGCGCTATCGATGTTTTACTGATTAAAGTATATTACAACGTCGAGTGCTGCATTCGACATCTGAGTACAATGCGTTCACTTGGAACACAGAGTAGCGTAGAGCGTGCGGCTTCCATTGACCAACGAGTGCAAACTTTATATCTGACTCAAATCAGCAACTATGTTCGCTACGCCACGCCGCGCTTCTCTGCTCGACATTGCAGTCCAAACGTTTCCTAAATGAAAGTTGAATATGTTCTTGAGAGTAACGAGTTGGAGGTGGTTTCTAGCGTATTTTTATCCCTCAAATTTGCATATAACAAGCGTTTGCACCAAATGTGTCACTCGAAAAAAGACAATAAGACGAAACAAAACACGGCTGAGCGTTAAGTCTTACTAGGAATTGGCCAGCTTGAACTTAGAAAACTCATACGTGAAGAGAAACAGATTTTAAAGGGGACGGAGATACTGATGGTCTTTGTTTTCTATTTGTTTTTTTGTTTCTACTTTTTCGTCTTCTAAGTTTAAGCTGACCCTATCCTAATATGATGAGTCAAATAGCTTAACCAAAGCCCGTGATGACATATACAAAGCCTTTAGCTCAATTTTGTGTGACGCGCGTAAGGTAAGAGGTGTGCTACAAGCCTTCGAAAGCTGTTTTCACCTGGATGCTGGATGTGCTATCCCATCTGGGACGCCATAGGGGCTCCTTTTCACAGTTTCTGTGACATTCGAGAAGAAGCTGAGAGCTGTCGTACACACATTGATAAGTGTTTAACGTACCACAGCTTTCACGCACCTCGCCGCACATGGGGAGAGCGGGGCGAAGCCACCATATTTAAAGCTAGCCAATGAGCTAAAAGAATCCCACATCCAAAGTCCACCGCAAAAGGAAAGCAAAGATGCACTACTTACACTAGCACTGACGTAAACCAAATGAAGTAGCAAAAACAAGACGAACCTCAGTCGCGTTTCTGATTGCCACAGAAAATGTTAAGTTTACATAGCGCGTCATTCTACGTTATGTCTCGTTATGACCGTTTAAGGTCGCTTCCAGGTCTATTCCAACGGGGCTTTTAACAAGATTACGTTACGCTTAGACCGGTTACCACCGATTATGACCGCTTATGTCGCGTGTCACCAGGAGAACCCTGTATCAAATGAATCGCGGCGAGTGGTTGAAGGAGTAGTTCTGCACCCGACATTAAAACACGAAAGTCCCGGTGATTCATCACGTAACGTAATAAATCGGAAGCAAACGCCCCTGTGTGAACCGACCTTTAAGCGGTCGTAAGTAGTTGTAACTTAATATAACGTAAGTAAACTGCACTGTGTGAGCTGGCCTTAAAGGTGTACTTCGGTGATTTTTATCTGCCCAGTCTAACGACAATTTGTAAAATTCTGGTTGCTTAAATATTACGTTTGCATGAAGATTCAATAAAACTTTACGCAAACTTTAACGTGAAATCAAGCGGATCTGCCTCGCGGTTTTGATTCGAGCACCATTGTGGATGCAGTTTTACGCTACATTCACCCTTAAACTGGAAGCGCGGTGGAAACTGTATTCGTTAGCCCAGTCAAACATCGGTCAGGCACCAGCGTCCAAACACTCTCCGAGTACTCATGAGCGGAGAGCGGGGTTAAGGCGCCGGAATTCGGCAGGAAGTTAATTAATATAGCAAACATGTAGCATGCGTTCTTCTTTCCAGCTTAATAGGACCACATGCAGGCGATGCTTCGAGCTAATAGGACCAATTAGCAGCGTCAAAAGCGCAATTCACTGAGCCGTTTCTATTTATGATTTGGTTTAGCGATGATAGAACCCCTATACAAACACGCCAAACACCACTATGGTGCACTTTGGACGTTGTCTGTTTGGTCCCAGGGATCAGCTAATTTATTATTTATTTAGCGTCGGCTGCGTCTTGACTTCAAGTTAAAGGAAGTATAGCGTCCTGTTAGCTTAGTGGAGGACGGAGTATAATAGAAAGTTGACATACTTGTCGATGCGCACCTAGCTTGATATTGACAACGAAACCCTTGGAGGATGCTTAAGCTTCGCCTTTAAGAGTGAAACGCGATAGAAAAACATTAACATATAAACTCCCTCTCGTTCTCAAGCCGTGCAAGTGTGCCTTACGTGGCCTAGACAATAGCGCGTCTGGCGCGCAATTGAATGGTAGAAAGTTAGAATACCACCTAAAACGCTTTAAACATTTCTTTAAGAAATATTTGTTACTTTAGACAGTGGAATCACTTAAGACATGCGGTGACATTTCATTCGCATTACATGGGAAGTTTCAATCAATTTTATTTTACGCGTGACATCACGTTTCCCGCGAGCGTTGTAAGTTGTTTGTAATTCCCGCGCGAGGTCATGTTGGTCTGACGTCATAACCCTATTAACTAATCAGGAGTTGCGCGTAAGCAATGTTCTCGTCATGCTGCCGATGCCGCAGTTTCTGCGAGACTATATCTTTAACGCTGTTGCATTAAAACGTCAATCTTATATTTCTCTTTGCGCACTTTCCGAAGACCGCAAGCGCTCTTCACGATTAGTGAACGCTGTCCTCCTGCGCTTCAATGATTGCGATGCGTGAGGCAACTTTTTGTATGTAACCCGTGGCAGCCGAAATGAAATAAGAAAGAGCAAACGCCAAAGAAGGCAATGACGAGAAGGTCGACCTAGCTTGAAACCGGCTCCTTGAAAAATCGCCCATGATTGATATGCCATGTGCCGTGAAATTTTAGAAGTAGGTAGAACATTCCAAGAAAAATGGCAGTGGGGTAGTTGCTAACAAGTCGTCTGTGCGCCTGTTCCTTGCTTTGGTTTGCTTTGGTTCCTGGCTTTGCTAATATTTATTTATCTGAAGTCCGTCGTTGTATGATAACGGACTAAACCCTAATACATTTTGTTGCTCGGAATTGGCTCTTTTGTGTCAGTTCTGTCTCAGAGTCGAAACATGGTGTAAGAGGTGGTTTAGCATGCTACCCACCAGAGAAAAAGAAACGGCATGGAATTTTTTAAAACCATCGGGGTTCCTGCAGATGAGTGGTGACATAGGAAAAAAACTGACGACTCTCGAAACAAAAATTGGGGCTCTTTCTGACTGCTTCAGTAAAAGGCAGGAAGCCGATACCAGCACCCACGAAGACCGCTTGACTGCTAAGCGTAGCTGGAGACGGCGCCTTGAAGGTGTACAACAATTTCGCCTTCAGGGCGGAAGAAAAACGGCCGGTTTATGCCACCGTCGTCTGGAAGTTTGACGGATACCTCGTAGCGCATTTAAACGAGGTACGTAAACGCTACCTCTTTCGCGGCGTGCGCAAGTGCAACGTAAGCCATTAGAGAAGTTTATTAGAGATCTAAGGCAACTAGCACAGTCATACAACTTCAACACAATGACGGACTAGATAATACGGGACTAAAGCTATTTGGGTCAAACAACGACAAAACATGCAAGGCGGCCGAGTTGACTGCTGCACAGAATGAGTTGTGGGCAAGAGAGCAACATGTTGACGCCATGAAGACGCCTCCAAGGATTGAATCACAGGCATCAAGACACAACACCAGAGCGCAAGAACGACACATCGACACCCCGAAGACGCAGTCGAGTAACAACGAGCCGCCCGAAGTGTTCCAGTGCCGTAGGTGTGGCTGAAGACACGGCCCACTGAACTGCTCTGCGATCGGGCGCACTTGTCGAAGATGCGGAGGCAAGGATCATTTTGCGGTACGCTGCAAACACAAGTAAGTCGCCGGGATTAATAGCGGCGAAACAAATACCAGCGACAAAGATTCCGGGATCGGGACTGGCTGGTGCAAGCACAAGTGTCGAACAAGGTGCTTGAACTCAAGGTGGGCACTGGTGCTCAAGCCGGTCTTGTGCTGTGCTGCATGTACACAGAGTTGCAACCAAGGATGGAGCTGAGGTCCATCAACTACGTGCTACGTTCCTACGACGTAGGAAAAATTAAGCATCTCGGCGTTGCAACAATGAAAGCCACCATATAATACAGGTCATCTGACATCGACTTTTTTGTTGTGAAAAAGGGACAGCAAGCAATAATGGGCATTCACGGCAGTTAACTACTAGGACTTTTCACTCGCTCGGTCACCGCTGTGATGACGAACAACAGTGAGGAAGCGCAGAAAAGGGTATCCTTAAGTTTTCACCCTCACTGGGTGCCTTCACCGCCAATACAGAATTGTGCTGCATAAAGGCACCGTTCCCATCGTCTAGATGCAACGGCGTGTGCCGCAAGCCTTTCAAGAGCCACTCCGACGGGAACTCGACTGAACAACAAAGGCCGGCATCGTGACCAGAGTCAAGGATCTGACAGACTGGGTGAGTCCCTTAGTAATTGTAACTAAGAAGAATGGTGACCCAATGATGTGCATGGGCCCGAGGAAAATCAACGAATGCCTCAAACGCGAACATTAGAGATGCCGCGGCCAGAAGACATCGAGGCAGAGATCGCTGAAGCAGAATATATATCTCAATTAGGCACGAATTTAGGGTTCCACCAAATTCCACTTGACGAAGAAACTCCAAAAATGCGCACATTCATGACTACTTTTGTCCGCTATTGTTTCTTGAGACTGCCATTCGGAATCGAGTCTGCCTCGGTAGTCTTCCAAAATACCCTGACTCAGATATTTGATGAGTTGGGGGGAGTGCGTATTTATGTCGACGACATTTTGATATTGGCGGCCACAAGACAGCAACACGATGAAAGGCTTGAGGAGGTCCTGGAAGCTGAGCGCAATGCAGGTCTTACGTTTAAAGCAGAGAAGGGCGAAGTAGGGGTCCCTCAAGTTTCCTTCTTTGGTGACGTGATATTGTCCCAAATGACAAGCGATGAGGCGGCGTATAACTGAGTAAACTGGCCGTCTAATGGGCGAACGTGTGCCGAAAACAAAAAGAAAACAGAAGATTACAATAGAGCGTCGCGGGCGTCGATAGCGGCTTAAGAGCAGGTTAAGACGCTAGGGCGAGAACGACTCCAGCTCGCCACGCGGAACCCCTTATGCACCCTCGTGGGTTTCTGGAACATTTGGCGTAGACCTTTCAGTGCGTAGAACATTCGGAACTCGATCAGACGAGAATGTTCTTGAACTTACGAGAAGGCCAACTTGAAAGGATAAATAAAAAGACCGTCCGATGACTGGAATCGAACAAACACCTTCCGCGCGACAGCCAAGCGCGGTAACCACACGGCCACGCACGCGCTTGCTCGCAGTCGCGCGTGGCATTAGCCTAGAGTGCACCTTTCGTGAGGTGCCACGCGCGTCGGCGAGCAAATGCGTGCGTGGCCGAGTGGTCAGCCCTTTTGATCGTCTAGGGATTGACTTCCTCGGACCATTCCCTTCGTCACGCTCTGAAAACCGCTGGATTGCAGTTGCGATAGACCACACCACTCGTTATGCAATAACACGCGCTCTCCCAACCAGTACTGCTGTTGACCTGGCCCAGCTTCTTCTGGAGGACGTCATATTAAAATATAGCGCACCGCGAGAACTTCTTAGTGACCGTGGACGTTCCTTTCTGCCACGCGTTGTGTCTGAAGTACTGCAGGCCTGCTCGGTCCACCATCAAGTGACGACCGCTTACCACCCACAAACCAATGGGCTCCCTGAGGGGCTGAACCGAACGTTAACCGACATGCTGTCAATGTACGTGTCGTCAAATTATAGAAATTGGGATGATGCACTGCCTTACGTCACTTTTGCATATAATTCATCCCGCCACGACACTACTGGTTTCACACCTTTTTATCTTCTCTTCGGCCGTGAGCCACCACTAATGCTTGACTCCCTCCTTCCACCCCAACCAGACGCTTCCCTCACCGAATTTACATCCGATGCCGTAAGTCGGGCTGAAGAAGCTCGTCAATTAGCTCGGATACGCACGCTTGACTCACAAGAACGCCAGTGTGCACGCTACGATAGCTCTCATCGACACATCAAATACTCTCCTGGTGACCTTGTATTGCTGTGGACACCGCAACGTCATGTCGGACTTGCTGACAAACTTCTCCACCGCTATACAGGACCATACCAGATTCATCACCAGTTGAGCGACGTTACATATGTCATGGAAGCCCTCGAGCAACAAAATGACAGACGTCGTAGAGAAAGAGACACAGTGCACGTGCTTCGGCTCAAGCCATACACCCTCCCAACCACCACGTAGCTCAACGACGAGACGTCGTGGCTTTTGGAGGGGGGTAATATTACAGAGCTCATGAGATGCCTAGAGAGAGAAGAGGTAGAGGATCGCCAGCGCGCTCGCAGCAAGGGGTTCAGTACTCTGTCTACCACCATTACCCACCTATAAATAAATCATCATCTTTTTCACCGTAACAATATATATATATTAGGGGCGTCCGAATATTCGAAATTTTGAATATGGATCCAATATTTTCCTTATTCGAAACGTACTGGATTCGAAAATTGCATATTCGGAAGTTCCCGAATATTCGGCCCAAGCCGAATATTCGTGAAAAGCGGCGAATATTCGCACAAACTGCAAATATTCGAGGAATTAACGAATAATCTGCCTGCCACGCATTCCCCTATGAATGTTTATTCACTGAGAAAGGCGTATGATACGTGCGTTATCGGTCTACTTTGTTTCCATCTGTCCGATGGCAGAAAGAGAGGATAAGTTTCGACATCTTGTAAACCCTGAGATGGCGAACGACAAAAAAAACGGACGAACACGTCCGTTTTTTTTTATCGTTCCCCATCTCAGGGTTTACAAGATGACGATTAATTACCAGCTCGCCTGCACTCTATCACTGCTTACAACTCAGTTTCGTTTTTTTTTTTCACCAAGCCCTTTATTGTGTGCCACTTTTATAACAATATGTGATGTAATTGCGCGTTCCATAAATTGATACAATAAAATAAACTTCGACAGTTAAATATAAATATAAAATAAATATCTAGAGTGTTATCTAATATAAATGTTTGAAAATTAAAAAGGAAAAATCTAGCTGCGAACAGAACATTGCATCGCCATCGACAACAACTCCTGCCACTCCCGCGCAGTCAAAACTAGGAATGTCGCAAACTTGCCCAGGTTCGAGTGCGACCAAGTTCGACTTTTTCGAATTTTTAACGTGATGTTCGACAAAGGTTCGACTGAAGCTCGACTTTTGTGCGCATGCGCGAAAATTAAAAAAAAAACTCTAGTTGACTTCACGTGGCGGCGGAAAACTGCACCATTTGTTGTGTTTACAGGCGTCACTGACTCACATTAAGAAATAATGAAGGCGTTAAAAGCGAATATTTTCGCTTTTATATGGTGAAAACATTGGTAACCATTTTATAAAATATAAAATAAAGTACTTTTTAAATTATTTGTTTCTCAAAAATCGAAATATTCGTGTAGCAGCCGGGCAACACCGTCCATAAGTCGAAATTCTTCAAACTTTAGTGAAGTTCCGCAGGTTTCCCGAGTGAAAGGGTCTTTCTACTGACGGCAATGTTGTCACGGCGCGTAGGGAGCGCTTGCTTTCTGAACACGTTGAGCGGTTAATTTTCCTACACGATAATTTGTAGTGAGTGCATTACTAGAAGTATCTTTACCCGCAGCAGCCCAGTAAAGTGCAGTTTCATTGATTTCTTTCAAAAAGGCAATAAAGCCTGCTTTTACCTCTTGTTTTGTCATTTTTGTTTACTAGACACATATTCGATATTCGATTCGATATTCAATTCAATTTTCGATTCGATTTTCGAAGCCCGTTTTTTGTCTTATTCGTATTCGATTCGTATTCGAAAGATTCAATATTTGCACACCCCTCATATATATATATATATATTTATATATATATATATATGGCGAAAAGAGCTGGAATAGAGCTGGCGAAAAATTGGGCCAGGAGATTTCCCTTACTTTAATGCAATAAATTCAATATTCACCTTCTCCCCTCTTCGTTCACAATATTTCTACGGCTGCACTTGTCAATCTTCACTCATTCCCATTATATATAGGTGCAGCCTGTCCCTATGGGAAGGAGTAGTTCCCTAGATATCTTGGAAGACGGGACCTTTCCGACATTTGCAAGCTGAGATGACGTGCCACGTCGCAGCCGCAATTCGGAACTAGCGCGGGCCTTCAATCAGGAACGGCTGTCGTCTACCCAATTAAGCAAATTTGAAACTAGCAGTACACAGAGAGCTGGTCAAAAATTGAGTCCGCCGAAACGAATGGCCGGGATGGTCTAAGCGGTTAAGGCGTCACTCCGGAGAGGCGAAGGTTGCGGGTTCAATCCCCGCTCCTGGCCCAATTTTTCGCCAGCTGTCTTTTTCTTTCCCTGACTTTAATGCGATAATGTCAATATTCACCTTCTCCCCTCTTCGTTCACAATATTATACGGCTGCACTTGTTAATCTTCACTCATTCCCATTATAAATACGGTGCAGCCTGTCCTTATGGGGAGGAGTGGTTCCCTAGATATCTTGGAAGGTGGGTCCTTTCCGACATTTGCAAGCTGAGATGACGTGCCACGTCGCAGCCGCAATTCGGAAATAGCGCGGTCCTTAAATCAGGAACGGTTCTCGTCTACCCAATTAAGCAAATTCGAAACTAACAGTTTAACTAACAGAGCTGGTCAAAAGTTGAGTCCGCCGAAACCAACGGCCGGGATGGCCTAAGCGGTTAAGGCGTCGCTCCGGAGAGGCGAAGGTTGCGGGTTCATTCCCCGCTCCTGGCCCAATTTTTCGCCAGCTGTCTTTTTCTTTCCCTAACTTTAATGCGATAATTTCAATAATCACCTTCTCCCCTCTTCGTTCACAATATTATACGGCTGCACTTGTTAATCTTCACTCATTCCCATTATAAATACGGTGCAGCCTGTCCCTATGGGGAGGAGTGGTTCCCTAGATATCTTGGAAGGCGGGCCCTTTCCGACATTTGCAAGCTGAGATGACGTGCCACGTCACTGCCGCAATTCGGAACTATACTTCCTCTCACCCTACGATGGACTAAAGGAAGAAGCTACAAACCGTCAGATCCAATCACGAGCCATTAAGACATTGCGTGGTATTTCGCTTCGATGCACGTATCGGTGCCCGCGTCTCGGATCACTGATGGGAATGGGCGGACAGCGGTTCCGATGGAGCAATGAGTGACTCAACAATTTTACATTGCAAAGAAAGCCATGATGTACTGGCTCTTTGCAGTGTCGAAGCTTTAAAATTACGCCGCATTTTCGGATTCGGAGCATTCGACCAAGCCTAATCAATGCTAAGCGTGTCGTAGGTTAGCGTTGAATCTGATTGGATTTGGCGGCCCGTAGCATTGGCCTTGAGTCCATCGTAGGTTGAGACGTAGTATAGCGCGTGCCTTAAATCAGCAACGGCTGTCGTCTACCCAATTAAGCGAATTCGAAACTAACAGTACACAGAGAGCTGGTCACAGATTGAGTCCACTGATACCATTATTTATATATATATATATATATATATATATATATATATATATATATATATATATATATATATATATATATAGTCATTCCCATTTTATATATATATATATAAAATGGGAATGACTGAAGATTGACAAGTGCAGCCGTAGTAATATTGTGAAAGAAGAGGGGAGAAGGTGATTATTGAATTTATATATATATATATATATATATATATATATATATATATATATATATATATATTTAAATTTAATTATATATTTAAAAAAACGTTTAACAAGCTTGAGATTTAGGGCGCATGTATGTCAAATAGAAAATATATATTTCCTTAAGTATGCGGTTAAAAAAATGAAATCAGTTCTTGCAAATGTGACTATTCCTGTCACTTAATCACTCAAGACAAATGAAGTACAAATATAAAACTACTTACCTGTCCACGACCACAGACAGCACCATCCGGTAAAGGATGAACAGCGCAGGCCTTTTGCATAGAGTCATCAGGAAGAGGACTGCAGCATTCAAAACGGCAGTACCTATTTAGTTCTTCTGACTGTTTAAAGAAACAAAAAAAACAACAACGTCAGTCTTGGTAACTTATACCTATTTGCAAAGCGTTAGCATTTTCAGTTTGCCTTTTCATATGTTGATGCGTTTATTAAAGTTATCAACTATATGTAATATAATTTAAAAATCATTGAAAACAAAAGGCTGACCGACCTGTAGTCGAAAGCAGCAAGGATGAAGACAATACACTGAAGACGATTCACGCAAAGACCGATCTCACTCCCAATTTTGCGGCGATGGTGCGAGTCGTCAGCAGAAACTAAATAACACAAAACTGGCAATTTATGGATTTCTAAAAGACGGAGTCTACAAATGGGGAGAAACACAATACATTTCACTCATGGAGGACTAGAAGAGTACGGTAAAGTGGTGCGAATGAGAAATTGACGTACAGAGCGAAAAAGAACACAGCATAGGCTTAGCACGAACCGCCACTAGCTTTGCTAACCGCTTAAGTCATGACAGTGCAACAAGCATGATCCTGCTTGAGGAGCCTTCGGCGTAGAGGGGACGAAGTCCTGGGCTCGCGGAGGGTCATTTGTAGATGCCTTCACGCACTCCGGGCTCGCGCGCAACACTTCAGTACGCCACAGCCACAATATACTTTCTGGTAGGTGAAAGGTTTATTGGACGTGCAGAAAAGGTTGAGGCGCGCTACGCTAGAGGAGTTTTAACAGAAGGTAATTCACACGAACCCGGTGGACTACGGGAATCTGCGTCGCGTCAGCCAGGCACAGTTTCTGCAGCTTCTTTCACGCGTGGAATAAAAAATCGCGAGACAAAGTAAACCAGCCAGCGCAAAAAAAAACAATAATGCGCTATCTTTGTTTTAATTGTCCAACAACAACAAAAAACAAAACAAACAAACTTGTACCTTTGTCAGACTAAACACTTTTCAAGTCAGGAACCCACGTAAATTCCGCTAGTGAAAAGGAGCTCTAATTTATTAGTCCTTGCGTGCGCACATGGGGCATGAATCGCACGAAGCAGTGACGTCACGGTCACGTGATACGTGGTCCGCGAAAAAAAATCGCGATTTGGTCCGTCGTGTAAATCGGCCTTCAGAAGGCTGGAACGGAAATATGTTGATATCGAAGCACGTTCCTGCACGAATGAAAACGTAGTTAACTTATTTTACCTATGCTTGACACGAAGCTCTTTAAATTCCTCAGTATCAAATATTATATACTGTGCAGTCGTTTAAAAATATTTGTGAAGTTTCACATTTAAAACTTGGTTTAGTCTCTGAGCATTTTCTGTCAGGAGCGCGGACTTTAGAGTTTCGACCTCTGCTTTTGATGCTTAAAAATGTTTGTACCGACAAAATACCTAAAATATTAATATTGTACACATAGTGTTTCAGGTAACTAGATTACAGAACCATAAAAAGTGTCAGCTTTACCTCAACGAAACAATACTCATAATCGTAAACCCATTTGCCTTTTGAAACTTGCTATTGCACGTTTTATTGACAAACGGCCCTCCTGTTCTATTACAAAAATTTCAGTCTAAAAAATCAACTAATGAATGACCCCATCACCATACCTTCATGCCTCCACCATAACTGCAAAGTTGACATACCCGCAACTCTTTCTACAGTTTTTTCATCATTCCCCCCTATATAGTGTCTGTCAGTCATTTCAATAGGTTTAGGCTGCCGTAGCTAACAATTATTCTTTTTTCAGCCTGTATAAGAAATTTTAATAATGTTTGACTACCCAAATCCCCGCCCCCTTTGTAATGCTTCGGCCCTGAGGGTATAATCAATAAATGAACACCTCAATTGTCACCTGCCATTACAATGGCAATATTATTACACTCTAACTAAAAGGGCCACTCCGGTTCAGCTTCTACATTAAGGAAACAATGCAATTATTTTTAGTGTTGCCTAGAAAGAAGACACAAAATATTTCGATCTAATTCCGAATAAAAGTTGATAAAATTTAAAAGCTAATTTTAATTTGCAGGAAATTACCAAAATTTCAAAATCTTAGCGGTCGAGGCACGGCGTGGCCAACAGCGGAGTCAATACCACCGTGTAAACGCAGCTCACCTGGACCTACCTACCAGTGCTGCGGAATGGGCACCCCCATTCCATTCCAATTCAATTCCGGGAATTAGAGATTTCGATAATTCTATTCCTTTCAACTCCTAGGAATGGGGACATTGGGCCCATTCCCACTCCAGGAATGGCTGAATCGTTCCATTCTATTCCTCTAATTCCTAAACGTAAAAATTGGCACTTGGCAGCTACATTGTGTTGCAGGGTTGGGCACAAATACTCAAAAATGTATTTGGAAATACAAATATTGGGATACATGAAAATAGTAGCTAAAATAGTGATACTCAAATATATCTGTAAGAATGTATCGCGATACGTATCGGAAATACATTTTTAAAAGAGGCAAAAGGTTTTTGGAAATACAAATACAGGAATGCATATTAGGGAGGGCAGAAATACAAATACTGATAATGCAATAGATTTTTTCAATTTCTTTGAGACGCCAACTGAGAAGCTTGAAGTGTGAAGTGGAAGTTTTTTTTTTTTTATTATCCCAAAATAACTATTCCGCAGGCTTGGCACTTCGCCTTGAAGGTAGTGGTTCCGGACGAAGAGGAGTCTTCAGTGGGTTCAAGAAAACGTTCCATCAAGGATTGACCGCGGTCCCTTCCCTGGCATCCTGTCTGTCTGACGAGTGATGCGAAAAGACTTCGACCTCTAAATACATTCCATCATAACATCACCACTCTCCTGTCCAAAAAGGGTGCCCCTGTCAGCACTGATCACATGACGTCACGGTGGAATGAACTAGTATTCTTGTATATGTAGGTGTTGCCTTGAACATGAAACTTTACCCACGCTGCTGTATAGAAGGACAATACGTACTTTCGTTGTAGGTGACCTCGTTGAAGATCGTGCAGGCAGTTGCATTTGGAATTTTCAAGAATAGTGTACCACGTGAAGCATCCTGGAGCACATGTATTATGGTCTGTTACGGTTGAAAAATCGATACGGTCGCATCACTGTTGTGACGGTCCTTCCTGCCGACCCTCCACCTCCAACACCTGAATGACAGTCCTCAAGTTTCGCCTAGCATCATCCAAACAGAGACCTCGTGGATTTCGACCTGAGATGGCCGGCACAGGTGCGAGCTCTCCGAGAAACGGCGCGCTCGAGACGAGTCGCAGGTGTACGAAGTCTGGGTCGGCACAGCGAGGCCAAGTCTGGCCTCCTTCCTGGTTATCAGATCACCAGAGCAGCGGGTCACGTTCACGTCGACTGATGACGTACCCTTGAGCAGTGCAATATTACAGGCGCAGACGCATTCGGATATGTGTTGAACTTCACTGCGTCAGTCATCCTACTATTTCAAGTCAACCACCGCCACACTGGTGTTGCAACGGACTGTGACTCAGCTACTCGGCCACAGGCCAAGCAACACTTCCTTTGATTTCCTGTTTCTCGAGGCTCTAACTAGCAGCGGGCATTGGATGCCAGTAAACAATGACTCATGAAATCCCTACCTCGGGACCTGCGGTAGAAGATGCTCCGACTCAACTCCTGGCACGCTACCTGTTTCGAGTCCCGACTACGCAACATTTCTCAGAAAAAAAAAATAATTCGGAAAATCGGAAGGAACCTTGCTCAGCAACAATGTACCAACATCTCCGTGACCCTAATGCCCTCAGAAATAAAAAAAAGGGGAAAAAAGGCGTTCGGATTTGTATTTTGTTTTTGGAAAAGGTAGGGGGTATTTCTTGAGAAATGTAACAAAATACATTTCATCCTGACAGTATCGCGATAAAAAGAATCATTCCATATGTATTTGATACAGGAATAGAGATACTGGTCAAAAAATGTATTGTGATACAGAAATACGGATAAGAAATGTATTGCTGAAATACGATACTGCCCAACCCTGTTGTGTTGCCGGCATAAGCCGCTGAAAGCTGACATTATCGAACGCATGGACAAGTGCAGAAAAAAATGCTAAATGCCTGAAAAAAGCGCTGATTTTACTAAGCTCACGGGGATTGCCTGGGGTGGCTCGTAGCGTCTGCAGCGGTCCATCGCAAGGTGAAACAAAGTATGTAACCCTAAGCCACCTGAATTTAAAACATATAACACAGAAAACAAGAATCGGAAAGAAGACCAAGTAAAAGGCGGACTTACACATAAAAATGCAGTATAAAAAAAAGCGTCGGAGCAAAGCGCAAGAGGAGAAGAGAGACGTGAATCTCGCTTTGTTTAAATGCCTAAGCAAACCCAGATTTCGCGCTTCAAAGGAGTGCGCGCGAATGAACGTGGAAGGCAGCAGGGTAAGCCACCTGCTAAACAACGCTCCTCGAACTATAAGAAAACAATGACTGATCGTCTTTCGGCGGCGTGCGAGTCAGCGAGTTATCAGAGATCTGCGAGTCGCCCCCCGCTCCCAGATCTCAGTCTTTGCGCGCGCGTGCTTTCTTCATGCCATCGCAAAAAAAAAAAAGCAAGACAAGAAGGACGATGAAGAGCCGTGCATGGCGGCTTCTTTCTTTGCCGCACCCTTCGTTTCTTTTGTTTGGTGCTTGGTTTCTTGTTTCGCTCTCGTGTAACACCAGTGAAGCCCGTCGCCAGCGCATCCGTGAAAGGCGCCACCGCCACCACTCCTCCTCTGCTCTTTGCTTTGACGCTTCTCTTTTGTATTCATTTTATTTCTGAACAACTGACTATATGACTGGCTCGGTATAGCTAAACGTAACCCCCCCCCAAAAAAAAAAATAAAATAAAATATATATATATATATATATATGTATATATATTAACAAATAAATAATAAAAAAAAAAAGAACCGGGCCCCTTCCATTCCCATTCCATTCCGGGCAAAAGGCATCTAATTCCATTCCCATTCCATTCCCCTCAACGTTGCTGCCATTCCATTCCCATTCCATTCCGGGGTCGCGAAAATGCGGAATGATTCCGGAATCATTCCAACTCCGGAATGGCAACTCCGTAACACTGCTACCTACGTCATGTTAACGGCATTCGGGGAGATTTATTTGCGTGTTTTGTACGTTTTCAAGCAAAGGCAACACGCAGTTCTCGTAGTGCGCTCTGCGTTGGCCCTGTGATTGGCGGCATTCGCATGCGCTTGTGTGCTCTGGTGGGCCCCCGTGCGAGCATGTATCATCGCTGGGAGCGTCCGTCACATGCGAGAGAGCCAGTTTGCGACGTTGAGCACGGCGCACTTCTACAAACCTGCGGCGACATATTTACGTGTAGTTTATTGAACTTAACTTTCTACTAATGCTTTAAAGACAAGCCCTTGGGAAAACGCATTTTCCGCGCTAAAACAGAAGATGTTGCCGTTGTAGTGCAGGCGTCGTCGTTTGTAGTAGACAAAACATTCGCCCTGTCGCCGAGCTGTGCCCGGCTGCCTGGTACGTTACGTCGCGATTTGTACCCCATGGCAACGTTACTTGATTACCTCAGTTCTGGGGTATCCCCCCTCAATCACCTCAGTCCGCCTCCCATCGTTTGAAGCGCCATCTAGTTTTTCCAGTTTAAAAATGTGCGTCATATAGAGTACGGTGAGACGCCATCTAGACGCTGTGCTTCCAAACGTACGCATTTAATAGAATAGCCTTCAGCTACCAGTGCAGACGTCAGGCGCGTCGAACGAAGGGGGGGGGGGGGGGGCGAGCCGTGGGAGCAGGGGGGGGGGTGAGATGTACTGCTCTTGCAAGCAGCGTCTGTGACCAGTTCCGTAGCTTATTTATTCTAATAACGGTTCCACATAGTTGGAGTATGGGGGTGACGTCGAAGGAGCAATGTTGCTCGCTGCAGGCAGTGTTTCGCTTTCGGTTTGTGGTTAGAATCAATAAAAGTTGAGCAAAAATATTACACTTTTTGTAAGAAATTACTTTGAACCGTTGAATATTAGGGCGAAAAACATGATCAAACATGAACTAAAATATCTTGGAACTGGCCGGAGTTACTTTAATATAAGAATGTGCACAAATTCAGTAATTCTTTTTTGTTTTTATATATTGGAGAGCCTGAAGAATTTAAGTAAATTGATTTAATTGAAGCAGAAATTTAGCCGAAATGCCTATTTTTATATAAAGTGTCAGAGATGTGCAGGATACTTTTGATTTATTTATGTAGATAATGTTCGGAGTAAGAAAATTAATTTCAATTGTGGTAAAACATAAAATACTAGAACTGAATGGTCACAACCGTGTGTAATAAAATTTAAATGATTATACTTACGGGTACCACATTCCACTCTAGAAATTTAGGATGGGCTATTTCACAAATTTTTGTTAAATTCATAGAAGCACCTGGTAGCTCTTTCAATTCCGTTGTGCATTTTTGCTTTGTTTTAAGCTCGAAGCAACTTGGGGGCAGAGTTCTAAAAAAGAAAGGTGTAAATGATTAGAAGTGGACCAGGTAACGCGCCAGAGAAACACCTAACTTGGCACAAGCTTCTGGATACCAATGACCTAAATTTGACCTAATACGCTTTTGCTCTAAGGCGTTAGTTAGGGGCTGATTAATTCATTTGGCCTTTCTATGGCTCTTCTCTGGCTCGTCACGCCATTTTCAGAGTGCCAACCTTGAGCCACAGACACCACAAGCCACATGCAACATTCCTTTCGCACCAGAGAAGTTGTTCTCCACGGCAGGAATGCCACGTATGAACCGAAGATCCAGCAAAAAAAGCCTAAATCTGGCACTTCTTTTTCTATTTAGACACAACCTTCCCACAAGGAAAGCGAAAAACTAGAAGCAAAGCCTGATACTGGCACTTGTTTGGTGATTTAGACACAATGCTGCCAGATGGCAACCCAACACCCAGTGGCGAAGCCTAACTTTTGCACTTGTTTCGCGAGTTAGGGTCAAGAAAGCACGACTCTGGCCAAAAAAGGTCAAGTTTGGCTCTACCTTAGCTTCTTCGAACATTTTAAGGCACTAAATACCAGACAAAGAAAAATTTGCTGGAAATGGCTGTGATACAAGGGAAGCGGAATCTATGTTCAAATTTATGCAAAGCGTCCCTCAGCATCAAAAAAATTTAAATTCAAAAACACATTTCACATATTTTTGAAGGAAAGCAGTATAGAAAAATTAGGTTCTGAAGTTTTATGAATAATACTGTCACCAATGACAAGGTGAAACTAAGAATAACTGAGGAAAATGAAACGCTTAATGGGGCGAACTTGTGCCCAAAAATAAAAAGGAAACAGAAGATAAGAGCAGAGCGTCGCGGGCGTTGAAGTCGGCATAGAGCAGAGTCGAACTCTGGGGCGAGACTGACTCCGACTTACAATGCGGAGCCCCTTTTGCACACGCGTGGGCTTCTGGAACATTCGGCGTAGAAGGTTCGGTGCGTAGAACATTCTAACCTCGATTAGGCAAGACGGTTCTCGAATTTACCAGAACATCACATTACAGAGTCAACAAAAATGTGTAGCCGCGGCCAGGAATCGAACCTTGGCCTTCTGCGTGGAAGGCAAGCGCGATAACCGTTGGGCCTCGGGCGCGCTGCCTAGTTGGTCAGCTGCGCGCGCGGCATTACTCCCCCCTTTAATAAGTGCTTTGCCCCGATGCAGCGCAAAACCAAACAAAGCAAGTAAAAAAGAACGGCAAACTAAAAAGTCACTAAGAAGACATAAAGTCCACAGTTCTATCGAGCGTAATACGGCTTCAAGCGCACGACGTGGACCACATCCGGTCGTGGAGGGCGGCGTGATGAAGTCCGTGTTCCGTCGGGCATCACCTCGTAGTCAGATCCCCGAGTCGACGATGCACTTCGTAGGGTCCGGAGTAGCGCTTTAGGAGTTTCTCGCTTAGACTGCGTCGTCGTATCGGGGTCCAAACCCACACATGGTCTCCGGGCTTGAAGCGAACGTCGATACGGCGAAGGTTGTACCGGGTAGCGTCGACACATTGTTGATCTTGAATTCGGAGTCGGGCGATCTGGCGGACTTCTTCGGCTAATTGAGCAACCACCTGGGCGTCGGGGATCCCATCGTCAGCTGGTTCGCGGTGCAGCATCGCGTCGAGCATGGTCGTTACTTTTCTGCCATGCACCAACTGAAACGGTGTTACTCCTGTGGTCTTTTGCACCGCCGTGTTGTAAGCGAACGTGACGTAGGGTAGCACCTCGTCTCACGTCTGGTGCTCTACGTCGACATACATGGAGGTCATGTCGGCGATGGTCTTGTTGAGTCTTTCCGTCAGCCCGTTAGTCTGCGAGTGGTACGCCGTGGTGCGACGGCAACTGGTGTGGCTGAGACGAAGGACTTTTTGTGTCAGCTGGGCCATGAACGAGGATCCACGGTCTGAAATCAGGACTTCGGGGGCGCCGTGCCGGAGGGCAATGGACTCGATGCAAAACTTGGCGACTTCAACAGCCGTTCCTGATAGAAGGGCTTTTGTCTCGGCGTACCGTGTGAGATAATCGGTTGCGACGATTATCCATCGGTTTCCTTGCGTCGAGGGTGGGAATAGTCCGAGTAAATCCATACCGATTTGCTGGAATGGGGCAGATGGCGGCGCAATAGGCTGAAGAAGCCCTGCCGGTCTCGTCGGTGGTTTCTTCCGTCGTTGACACTCATGGCAAGATCGGGTGTAGTGGTGCACTGTCTTCGCAAGCTTGGTCCAGTAGCATTTTTTGCATATCCTGGCAAGAGGCCTGCTGTAGCCAAGGTGTCCCGCCGTCGGGTCATCGTGGCCGGCTTGAAAACTTTCTTCTCGAAGACTGAAAGGCCCCCTGCTAGCCCCAAAGAGCTGTCGGGATAGCACTTGGAGCTGATCGGCAATCCGCACTGAACGGAATATAATTAAGGCCGAAGAATTTAGGCTTATTGTTCTAAAGTACGCGTCTTGGAGGAACATGTTCTGCGTGATGAAAATGACCGAAGCATTATAGTGATGAGCAGCTCCTATAAAATATTCACAAATGTATTTGAGCTTTGTTCGATTTGCGAGAAAGTCGTCGAATATGATCAGCGAGTCTCTTTCGGGGTCTAACTTTTGCGGGATCTCCTTGGTGAAGACGACCCCGCTCGTCTCCGAAAACCAGCTCTGGGGAAACACGTAGACGTAGTAGACGACGTGAAACTCTTTGTCGAACATTTCTCTTCTAAATCTCAACAAGCTGCGAATATACGTGCTTTTGCCCGATTTAGAGGATCCAATCATCGTGATTGACTCCGGCGTTTGGAAACGAAATTTGTCTAGGCCCGAAGACATGACCATGCATGCTACGCTCGCAGACGAATGAAAAGAAGGCATCGCAGACACGTTTCTATGTACTCGCGCGAAGCACATTCCTGCGCGGCGGGAGATTCACGCGGCTTTTTGCTTCGCGATAAATGTGCAAACACGCCCGAACGTATACCCAAACCACACAATGTTTACCCAACGAAGAATAACCGATAAAAAGAAAAAGCGGATGCTCCCCGAGCTCACACGCGACGCAACAGTGCGGTTTTTAACGATGCCCGAACGTATACCCAAACCAAAATGTTTACCTAAGTACGTAGCTAACAGGAACACGTCTAGACATGTTTGGACGTGTCTCGAGAGCTCGGAATGTGATTTTTTTTTATTCAAATCAAGTATACGTTGTGTTGACAATCCGCTCGGTCGCTTTTGTTTTCAGTCTCGTATTGTTTTTTTTTTTCTTTTCATATATAGTGACGCGCGTGTTGATTCACGGCGAGTCGTCATTTCGCAATCCGCTTGGTATAAATGTCGAGGGTTCATCCGCCGCTTGTCTCAGTTCACTGCTCTGCACTCCGCGGAAGAAAAGGTAATGCGAGAAAAAGGCCTCGCAGGTCCGCCGTGTACTAACGTGATTATTTTCAGACCTGTCATCTCACCTTGAGCCATCGGCTCCGCCCTCCGGTCAACCCAAAATGGACGGGGTCCTGGACAAGCTGTCTTCACTGCGAGCGTCGTCGTCGTCTTTGTTTGTCAGCATGGGCTCCATTCCGTGCAACGTCAAGATACCCGTGCTGGAGGTGTGGCGTATGGACACGCGATACGGGCCATCCGTTTGTGTGACTCTTCAGCTCGAGAACGATGTGGTAAAAGTATTTTTACCGAAGCGGTTCGCCGTATTGAACGAGCAAGACATCCAAAACATGAGGGCGATGAACGAACTCACGATGGAGAAAACCAGCGGTGACGAGCGGTCACCGGTCATTACTTTCTCGTGCTCTGAATAAACACTTGTGAGTCGCCCGGGACAATTAAAAAAAAATGGTAACCTGCCACTTGTGCGATGTGCGAGAGCGCCAGCAGTACTCCTCCGCGGAGTCGTTACAATTTCATGTGGCCCAGGTGCACAATATCCCGCCGCAAGATTGCCTTCCCTTCATCAAGTCGCTGTGCGCTTTTCGGAACTTTACCGCGCGTTATGATATGCATTTGCACGAGCGCGACGACGAGTCTCACGATGTATCCACGCATTTTCGGCTTTAGTCCGACGCAATGGCCAATGTTTTTAGGCATTATGAAGTGCCATTGCGTTTTTTCATCACACTAACCGTGGAAATGACTCGTCTCAATGGCGACGACGAATTCGAATTCAGCGTGCACTACTTTCATTGCTTAGTGCACACGGTCTGGGCCGAAGGTAGCATTCGCGATGCTCTACAGACTGCATGTGCCGAGATCTCTGCTCGCCTCGAACAGTATCAAGAACGTGGGTCCAGACTCGTCGTTGTCGCCATTCAGACCTGCACCATCACCGTTGGACGTTTCATTCCGCCCACGGTCGGTTGTGCGAGTTTTGTGTTGCCCCGGGTACTCCCAAGCAGACAGTGCCTAGTGAATGTGACCGAGCAACTCGCCGACTCGGAAAGAAACATGTGCTTTGTGTTTTCTGTGCTCGCCGGTCTCCATCCCGTACCCTCTAAACGATCGAGAGCTTCTAGCTATCGAGAACATTTGACCAAGTATTGGTTCCCCACCAGGTATCCAGTGACGTTTCCGCAAGACGTACAGGCTTTCGAGAGGAAAAACTCCGTGTCCGTGAACGTGTACGGTTACGATCGAGAACAAAGGTTCGTCTACCCGCTCAAAGTCAACGATAGCGAGTTGGAGAAGCACGTGGATTTGCTCCTAATAGACGATCACTTTGTTCGAATCACCAACTTTGCCGGACTTTTCGCGAACAGGCGCACTCACCGCTTTCGCTGTAAAAGGTGTATGATGGGATTTCGCTTTCGCACTGCGCTGGGAAGTCATTTATCGCTGTGTAAAGAAAAGAAGGCAGTCCGAACAGTGTGTCCTGCAAAGGGGGACGCGCTGTATTTCCGGAGCCCACACACGATGGAACCTTTCCCCTACTTTTGCGTCTACGATTTCGAGGCCATTCTGTAAGCGGAAAACATGGGTAAGGCTTACGAGAACCACGTCCCCAGTTCGTTTTGCATTCTCGTAATCCGATCCACGGACTCGCACATCGTCGAGCAGGTTTTGTACCGGGACGAGGACTGCGTGGAAAAGTTCATTTGCATTCTTAATCAATTGTCAAAGCTCATTGGCGAATGGATTCAAAGCGAGGAAGTGCCAATGGTGAGCGTGAACGAAGGGGCTCACGCGTCGGCCTCTCACTGCGCGATTTGTGGCGAATCGTTCGGAAATCGAAAGAGAAAAGTCAGAGATCACGACCACTTCAGCGGATCGTACAGGCAGTCGTTGTGTCAGGGATGCAATTTTAATCTGAGAGTAAACAAGAAAGTCATTCCAGTGCTCGCGCACAACCATTCGTACGACCTGGCCTTTATCCTACCGAAACTCGACTTATTCGAGTCTAAGGATATTAAAGTGCTCGCCACTAGCTGCCAGCAATTTAAGAGACTCGACGTGGGTAACCTGCGGTTTCTCGACAGTCTGGCCTTTCTCCCCGCCAGCTTGGACGCGCTGGTTCAGGACCTCCGTTCCGAGAGACTAGAAAAACTGTGCTGTCTAAAGCAGGCGTTTCCGCAACACGTTGAGCTTCTGGCGCGGAAAGGCGTATTTCCCTTCGACTACGTGACCAGTTTCGAGGCTTACCGGGAGTCCGAGCTACCGCCACCCGAGTCGTTTTACAACAAGCTAAACGATAGTCAAATTTCAGAGGAGGACTACCGTCACGCCCAAACCGTCTTTGAAACATTTAATTTCAAAGGCCTAGGAGAATACAGTGACTGCTAGCTGCATCTCGACAGCCTACTTCTCGCCGACTTGTTCCAAAATTTCAGGAAATGAACTTTAGACACGTACGAGCTCGATCCGCTTCACTACGTTTCCCTCCCCCCTCTCAGTCTCGCCTGCGCACTTAAACAGACTGGAGTAAAACTGGAGCTGCTCGACGACGTGGATGCGTATCTCTTCATTGAAGCGGGTCTGCGAGGAGGAATCGTTCAATGTGCCATTCGTAACACGAGAGCTAACGTGCCAGGAACCGCATGTTTCGATCCGAACACGGCGGTTTCTCACATTTTAGACCTCGACGTGAACGGCCTGTACGCTTCCACCATGCGACAATCCCTTCCATGCGCAGATTTTCGCTGGCTAGACCGCGATGAAATCGACGCTCTCCACTTCCAGCAGGTTCCCGACGACGCGCCCGAGGGTTACATTTTAGAGGTGGACCTCGACTATCCTCGGGAACTACACGATTCGCACGCGGACTTTCCCCTGGCTCCCGAGAAACGAGGAGTCCCGCTCGAATGGCTCTCACCCTATCAAAAAGCGCTCGTCGAAAAATTTCACCTACCCCAGCGAGAGTCTGTGAGCGAAAGTTGCTTCTCACCTTTTATACGAAACGCAATTACATCATTCACTACCGAAATCTCAAGCTGTATCTTGAGTTTGGGCTTAAAACTAAAGGTCATTCATCGCGTTCTGAAGTTTTCGCCGAGTACATTTCTGAAAGATTTCATTGACTTTAACCACAACCTCCGAAAACAGGCGAAAAAAGCCTTTCAAAGGAACCTATCTAAGCTCATTATGAATTCAATTTATGGCAAGACTATCGAAAACCCACGTCAGTACAATAACGTTGTCATTAACGTGAGCGAGGAGGAAGTGCTGAAAAAGCTGCAGAAACCTAACCTCAGACAGTTTGCGGCAATTAGCCCGACCGTGGTAATCTTTCAGTTTTCCCAGAGAACCCTACACTTGAACAAACCCGTGTACGCGGGCTTCTCTATCCTAGAGATGTCCAAACTGGTCATGTACGAATTTTTCTACAAGCAGGTCAGGCGCGTTTTCCCCGACGCTCGCGCAGCGTACAGCCACACGGACTCGTTCATCCTCCAAATCACCGACCCGGATGTAGACTCGAAGCTCGCGACCCTTGCCGAAACTCACCTGGATACTTCTGGGTACCCAGTCGATCACCCCTTGTTCTCTCCCGCAAACAAAATGAAACAAGGAGTGTTCAAAAACGAGCTCCCAAAAGATCACATTCTTGGATTTGTTTGTTTAAAACCCAAACTCTATTCGATGGAACTAGCCTCCCGAGAGCACTACGTGAGGGCGAAAGGAGTGAAAAGGTGCGAGTCCCGGAAGCTAACCTACCATCTGTACGTTCAAACTCTCGAGCAACAAACTCTGCACAAGATCACGCAGCGAACCATCGCTTGTAAGTTGTGCGAGAACAAGACTGTTGCCGTGGAGAAGATAGGACTCAACCCGTTCGACAACAAGCGCTTCATCGACTCTGACGGCGTTTCAACTCTTCCTTTCGGACATTGGAGCCTATCGTGAAGTGCTTTTTTTTTCATTTCAAGCTGATGTGTGTGTGTGTGTGTGTGTGTACAGAGCCATTTTCACGTAGCGCGAGGTTTTTTTTTTTTTTTTTTTTCACCAAGTGTTTGATATTTGAATAAAGAGCTGTCGCGCGCGCGCCATCTGTTTCTTCATGTTTTGAGAATCTCTTAGATGCATGCATATTGAATAAAAAAAAAAAAATATCCATCCTCGCTTTGTGTCCTTTTTTGTGGCTTTATTTTGGAGATCAGGTTACAGAGCGGAGCAGCAGGAGAGCTTTAGCGCAGGAGAAGGAAATTGCTTGCGCACGAGTATGGAAATGTGTGTGTCGTTCCGTCGGTAGTCGCTCGACGAGAAAGCTTGGATGCATTCGCGGAGCGGTACCCTGCAACACAGGCGCGCACCCACGTATAGACAGTAAAGTCCGCACGTGTGCCGCAGAGTCCCTTGAATTCTTCTCTTGGAGTAGAAGAAACTCGCTGCGTCTCCGATGAAGTCGTAAAATTCCCCGTGAATCGGAATCATTCCGAAACTGCCAAAATAAATAATTGTATTGTCCTTTGGGCATACGTAGAAAAGAACCCAGTGTTCACCGAACGAAGACCTCGGTGCCGTATTCACAACGTAAAGACCGGGTGACGCTGTCTCTTGACCAATCTCGTCGCACGCGAACGTGCCACGAAACCAGGGACGCGTGCAGGGATTTCCCGCGAACATTGGGTAAAATTCGTGTTCTTCCATTTCAAGCGGCAAACTTGACGTTTCTCTCCTTGTCAATTTCCAGGACGCGAGGCGTCTCTGACATAAAGAGAATGGTGATGGCTTTAGTTAGATATTGCTTGAAGGTCAAGGTGAGTCTCACGTTCGCCGTGGAGATTGGACAAAGACTCTGCTCTTCCCTGTCCGGAGTCAAAATATAGTAGAGCAGAAAGGAGTCTTTTGAGAAGGCACCTTTAGAGTAGGGGACGTCTCTTCGATTGCGGCGGTGTTGGAAGCTCATATAGGCCTTCATGTACAAATGTTGAGGAAAATCAAACTGCTCCGTCTGCTGGCAGCCACCCACGTCCAGGACCGAGGTTTTCAGGTTGAAGTGTTCGAGCTTGAACGGGTCGTGCTCATGACTTCCCTGAAACGCCTCGCTCTTCACGAAAGCGACGAGGAGCTTTGACGGCACTCGGTGCGGATACAGATCGTCGAGGACAATGTGCGACACACCGGGCGAAACGGTTCTGGTCTTGATCTCCACCCCACGTAGTAGATAAGTCGCGGGAGAGGACTGCAGACGTCTTTCGATGCCCACAAGCACCGTCGGGGCAACTTGCACGCGTCGAATGTAGAGCACAATGCGAGGAAGTTGGACGACGTGTTTCTGGGGAACCGTCGAAGCGGCCAAGAGCCTGAAATCTACGGTATTTTGCCGCAGCACGATACGAATATCCACCCCGTTCAAGAGAAGCTTCTCCTGCTGACATATGTCACTCGTAAGAGGACAAAACAAATCACAGAGCGTACTTCCTTCGGTTCTTTTAAAGCGTGCCATAAGGCCCTTAGCATCGGCGGGAATGTCGAGCTTTTCGGACGTATTTACCGGGTCTTTTTCGTAGAGCATCACGGAAAGAGAGTGATCCCTACTCGTCTGGTTTGCGTGCAGGAGAATATCGAGATAGGAACGATAAGCATAATTCTCGTACTGGCTCACCAAAGTCTGATTCAGTTACACGTGTAAGTATTGAAAAAGGGAGCTTCCAAATGCCTGAACCGGTATGACCTTATCGTGCGTGACAGTTCCGTCCGTCGCGGTGGTGCTCGCGGGATCGCCATTGGCTCGCACGATTTTTGACTGGATGTGCTGGAAGCTTGATTTCAGATCGTAAAAGTGAGGTCCTAGAGACGGAACGGGAAATTCTAAGACGGAAGTGGGTGTTGTCGTGGCGACCGGAAAGAATTCGAAATATTCGGACTTTTCCAAAGCAAAAGACGTAGGCGGAAGAGAGAACAGATCGAGCTCTCCGCTCGATCTGCTGTTCACTCGAGCGTGGTCTTCTTCGGCAGGACGTTCGTCAGGGAGTGAATTCTTGTCGCTGCTGGAGTTCGGTTCCGACGGCTATCCAGCAGAATCCCATCCTCGTCGCCAAACTATGTCGCGTCTGACGAACGTAACGAGACGAGGCGCGTACACCTTACGTAAACGCTTTATTGCTTGCTGGTGACCGGGCAGCTGCTTAGCTGCCGATCCATGCTGAAGAAACGACTAGAAGCAAGTGCAGTGCGCCGGCACTGCGGGCGAGCGGTTATCACCTCTGATGGCGAGGGTGGTTATCACTTCCGGTGGCGCGGGAACCGCATAATCACGGATACGCTACACGCCTCTCCCCTCGAAGACTGCTCATAGGGACACAGTGGCGTATTATTGTGCAGTCTGGTTTTTAAGCGCAAGTTAACTGTGGCCACTTGCGCAATTGGTTGCAAAGAAGATTGCCCCCCCCCCCTTTCTTTGCAACACTTGTTGGCATTTTAATCTTCAGCGTGGAGTTTCTCCAGACAATATCTAAACGAATGAA
>JABSTQ010005550.1:0-25676 GCA_013358835.2 Ixodes persulcatus | reverse complement strand
TAACTCACAAGATAGGGTCCCGAGGCGGGGCCAGGCATTCCTCTCCTCTCTAGTCGCTTAGCTTCCCCACCCGAAATACGTTCTCGGGACTTAAATGCGTTCTATACACTTTCGCCGCAACCGCGTATAATCGTTGCTTCAGCCTCGGAGGAGAGTCATCAGCTCAAAGAGAACAAGAAGAAAAAAAAAGAACACCCCTTTCACCAGAAGGTCCTGCCTACGATGAAAAACGGCGTTTCTCACGAGCATTGATAACGCGAAAAGGGTTTGCGACGCCCCCGCAGAAGCCTGGATGCCGCTGAAGAGAGCGCCCACAGCGGCAGATTGCCGTCCCTGCAGCAAAAACAGAGAATGAGCGCGACACACACGCCAGAGCAAAAAGGGGCTAGCGCCCGGCGACGACCAAAAACGTTCACGGCACGCTTTTATCCTTGTGTCAGATCCTTTTGTCAGCCGTTTATGGTTTCCAGCCATAAAACCTCCTCCGGTCGGAGTGTGGTGTGTGTATGTGTTGTTGCGTTCCTTACGCGTGCGCCGCGGCTGCCAACTCCGCCTTTGGGTCCCTCCTGCAGATAGATATCGACTTTCTCTTTTACTTTTATCCTGTTTTGCTGGGGCTTGGCGTTCTTGTCTGTTTGTTCGAACTCGGCGAGCTGCTTAGGTCGGCAGCGGTGCTGATGTCATTTACGCTCGAGGGGGTGAAGAGTTGCTGCCGCATTTGCACTTGGTGCTTGTCCTTGTTCCCTTCTTGTTCCTGGACCCTTTCGCTGGAGGTCCCTGTTGTCGGTGCTCGCGTAACCGTGTTCGATGCGTGAAAAGGCTTTCTCGAGTTAACGATCCCCCTACGGCACGCCACAGAGTCACTCGTGAATGTTACGTAAGCAAAGAAATGAACGTTCAGATTTCTTTGTGGGGGACCGCATGAAGGTCTTGTAAAAGCTCTTTGGAGGGTTGTGTTGGTTCTGAGGCTGAAGGGTACAGTTAACGTTTTGCGCATTCTAAAGGCTCGGTCGCACATTTGCGTTTGACTCTGATCGACTGTGTTGGAACCGTTTCTGACCGCTAAGACGAGAGAACACTCGAGCGTTACCTAAACGGGTAGCACGGAACACGTCCAATTTGTGTATAATTTTAAACTAATGCTATGCGCACGACGTCGCGCACCTGGACTGGAAATGGTTATACGCACGACGCGAAACTCGTTGGGTCTCGTATAAAACGAATTGTCGAAATGAGTTTTTTGGAGCTGAAGCATAGCTAAGTGGAAAGGTGTCCGCTTCGTGCTCAGCCCAGGTTCAATCCAAAGTGGTCATATATATATAAATTGTTTTTTGCGAATATTTTTTTTTGAACATTCGCGATATTTACGACTTTTACTTTTTACAATTATCACTGAAAAAAAAAAAGGACAGCGGGGCTCGGGTTGCCGGCTGGACGCCGCGAAGCGGCGTGTACGAAGGGGCCAAGTGGGTTGATACTTTGGTAATTAGCAGCCGCAGACTGTCGCCGCGAAGTGGCGTGAATGCAGGCCGGGGGGGGGGGGGGGGGGGGGAGGTGACACGCTCCCCAGTGATACACGCGCCTTTCCGAAAAGGGTGACCCCCAAATGGCACGAGCTCTCCGCGTCGTGCGTATAGCCATTTCCGGTCAAGGCTGTACAACGCCGTGTGTATAGCACCCTTCTTCACGATGAAATTTTAAAATATTCCGACAAAGTTGTCGGCGGTTTATTTTGCATGCACAGTGCGTAGATTTGACCTCATAATACTGCAAGACTTTCGGGCCCTACCCATACACACGTTGGAACTGTTTTCAACGCTACCTGATTGATGACGTCAGTGGGCTAGTATGTTCTATCGTCGTGAGCTGTCACGAGCGGTGCTAACGCAGTCGGTCTTATTCATACGCAAATGTGTGAACCAACCTCGATACCCCTGGCGAGCCTCCGCAATTTGTTTGTGCTTTGAGCTGAAGCAAAACGACAACAAATAAGAACGAAAACAAGGAAAAAATAAATTGGCCTTTCGACGGTGCCCGTTACAAGTAGATCCCCTCTTAGTGGATTACAACACCTCCTCCATCGGCCGCCCGAAAAAGGCAGGTAATCCGGCCAACTTTGTCCGGACACCGGACACGCACAGCAACAAAAATATAACTCTTTTCCTTACCTTCCTTTTTCTATTTTCCTCTTTTTTTTTCTTATTCTTTTCCTAAGCTTTTATGCGGCCCCTCAGCTCTCTTCCAGCTGGTTATCCCACGAGGCTACACTCCGTTTCACTCGATGATGGACCACAGCGGATGCTGACAGCCATCCCAGCCAGTTCAACGCTATGAACGTGTCACCCGGACTATGAGTCTCGGCGACCTTGCGTCCCTCCAAAGGTCACGTGACATTCCTGCTGTGTGGGAATGGCTGGGAAGACTCGTAGCGTCTGCTGCGGTTCATAGTAGGGTGTGAAACGGAGGCCTAAGCCAAAGCTGCGGACTGCTCCGGAGTTCCGGCGCTGAAGAATGCGGCCTTCCTTCCTTCCGTGGAGGAAACAAGACAGGAAGAAAACTTTCCCTTTCTTTTCTCTCTATTTCTATTTGTGTTCCCTCTCTTTCCGCTTCTTTACCGCTCCAGTACCTCGTCTCGTAATGCGCACCGACTTGCCTCCTTTCTTCTCAGGTAGGGAGGCGGAGGGGGAGATGCGAGACTTTCAGGCTGAAATGGATCCACCTGCAGTCGGGGTCAATTCGAACTTAGAACGGAAACAATACGAAAAATAAAGGGGGTGATATTTAAAAGACGGGAAAATACTACGCCTACCATTTGCGGTTTGTTGGTGTTCGTGCGCTTGGATTGCGCCTGGTTTCGTGGTTCGGTGAATTTTAGTGCCTCCCGAGCATTGCGAGCGCGTGAACGTTTAAAAAAAAATAATAGGAGTTTCTTGATCGCTGTGGTCGTATTACTTTTAAGTTTTATTGAGATGAGAGTGGTGGAAAAGCAACTCGATATTTTCATGACGTAGCTTCCGTTCGAGAGATTTAAGCGGCGTTAACTCACAGGCTAGTACTGCGGATATACATGCTAATCTAGGACTTCTTTCTTTCGTTGTTGGGATTTAGCGCCATTTACGTTGAATGGGAGTGTTGCTAAAAGGGAGAAGCCAAGGGCGCAGTCTGTCTTTTAGTAGTAACCATCTTTATTCCGCTTTTTAGGGAAGAGTTGCTTATGGCCACGTAAGATAAAGGAAAAACTAATTATGATGTTAATGGCATTACTACAAAGGTGCAGCGAGCTGGACAAGAGTAACGATACTAATCTCTGAGAAGGGGAACGAGGGTGACAAAAAACAAACATAAATTTCCAAACACAACTAGGTGGACTGGTGCGGGATTGAAAAAATCCGCCTGTCCAGGTATCGAACCAGGGACCTCTTCATTTCCAGTGGAACGCTCTACCAACTCAGCAAGCCAGGAGTTTTTTTTTCTCTTATTGAACACAAGTGGCAGCATAGAATGCGATGTCAAAATAAACACACATCACCCAGGCGCTTGTAGGCCACTAAAATTCTTTTATATTTTTGATTGCGTCAAACAGATTTGCCCAGTCGAGCGCAGCGTCTGCAGTCCGACAGTACACAGATTGTACTTGGGTGACACATCAATAAAGTGCCTATACACAGGTTTAATATGAGGGTCTGCATGCCGGAATTCCCTGCGAGTTTTCCAGATGCTGAATGACCCGATCACCATGAACATATCATAAGGAACCGCTTCGCACGCATCTACTGGTACAAATCGAATCGTTTCTCTCGTGATACATATGGTTTTTTTTTTCAATGTTCTTTGGAGAACATCCCAAAAAACAGCGCGTACCAACAATCAATGAAGACAAGCTCAATAGTTTCGGGTTTTTTGCACAACAAGCAATCGACAGCCATGGCACGAAAAGTTCTTTTTCCTGGAAGCCAAGGCTTAACAAGTAATGTTTCACGTGTAGTTTAAAAAAAGACTTAACTACAGGCGGGATACACATTTTCTTTACACGGCAAAGAACATCTTGTCCAGGACACTGATTGTAAAGGGAACGATACATGGGTGCGGGGACAAGTAACTCAATCAGGTCGTGGGCTAGCCTCTTTTTCGTAACAGTGCCTAGGTAGTCCATCGAAAAACGTGCTTGTAAAAACAATGTGGCGTCCTTGACCTCCTTCAGAAACCCAAAGAGACTTCGGGGTTCTGTACAGTCACTAGTGACCAAGACACTGGTGAGGGAGTTTACTAGTTTCATCTGGACTGTGGCACGGAGAAAATGGGTGATTCTGGTCACGTAGACACATAAAGCGCGAAACAAGTTGCCTCTCAAAAGGATGCGTGAGCCCGAGCCCCCCAAACTTGACACGTCGAAAAAGGTTGTCTCTCCTCATTCTTTCCCAGCACGATTTCCAGATGAAAGTCACAAACACCCTGTGAAAGTTTTGGATGTGCTTCTCCCGCAGGCAAGCACTTGCAGCCAATATCATAGTTTCGCTGCCAGAAAGACATTACAAACAGTGGCTCGTGCAAATTTTGAAAGATCACGATTGGCCCAGGAGTCCATTTTTGCTTTTAAGTCTTGCGTCACCTCATTCCAGTATGGTGTGCTAACCCCGTAATACTGCAAAGGCACTCCTGAGTAAGTACATGGTGTACTACTCCAGCTAAAACGTGCAAATGAAAGGGGCTTTGAGGGCAAACTGCCATGCCAGAACCCGCAGTTTTTTTCCCAGTTTACAGCAGCGCCGGTCGCTTCACAGTACATTTTTGTAAGCTCTACAGCGTTGGTTACACTTTTCTTGTCCGTGCAAAAAAAACGCAACGTCGTCAGCATAAGCTGAAATTTTGATTTCCGCCGTGTTTAAAGTGTAACCTTGAATATTTTTACTGGCTAGTACTTTTAAGCAGTAGGGCTCTAAATATAAACAGAACAATAGCGGTGACAAGGGACACCCTTGTCGCACTGATGTTACCACCGGGAAACTTTTAGATAAGTTGTTATTGACCACAAGCTTTGTAGCACATCCTTTGTATGCGATTATTACACCGTTTAAAATAATCTGACCAACATTAACATGCGATAAAACCCTCTCAAGGACGTCGTGTCGTACTCGATCAAAGGCTTTCTCGAAACGAGCTGAATTATAGCCATTTGACCGTTCTCCTCTGAAGTTTCTAAAATGCTTCTCGCGACGTGTATGTTTGTTTGTATTGAGCACCCTTTAATGCCGCATCTTTGATGCTCACCGATGAGACTACTAATAACACTTTGAAGTCTACGTGTGAGGACTTTCGCAAAAATGTTATAGTCAATGTTTGTTAACGTGATCGGTCTGTAGCCTGTGACACTGCGTCTTTTAACCAAGTCGTCTGACTTCGGAATTAAGATGGTGTGTGCATCGGCAAATGACCGTGGCAGTTGCTGTTTTTCATATGACTCATGAAAAATGGAAAGCAAATAAGGACAGATATCTTTCTTAAACATTTGGTAGAACTCGGCGCAAATCCCATCAGGAGCAGGTGTTTTCTGCCTTGCTAAGGAGTCAATTGCTTGCTCAGCTTCCGCCACGGTAATATCACCTTCGAGCCATATCTTTATATCTTCGTCTAGTTGAGGCATTTGCGATAAAAAGTCATTTAGTTTGGAAAAGCCTTTAGGCGTTGGCCTTTTCCCCAAAAGATGCTCATAATATTTGACAAAAGCACCCTCAATCACATTTTTATCACTGCTTCTTGCGCCCTTATAGTCTATTTCATAATTTCTTTGGTCAAAGCATACCTTTTTTCGTCAGCCAAAGCTCGCTTGGTAGGCTGCTCCCCAAAAAGAAACTTTTCTGACCGGAACCGTACAACCGCCCCGCTATACCTGTCCTGATAGATCTGGTCTAGTTCCGTCTTGATATGCTGTATATACTCAACGCAAGTACCCGGGTTTTCACTCTCTACTTTATAGAAGTATTTCAGATCCTTTGCAGTTGCGTTTCGCGGGCTCGAAGCTGAAACTGAACGTTGCTTGATCTTTCAATCGCGGCCAATTTAACCTCCTACTTGAAGATCTCTCATGCCTCACTTCGACCTTTGTCTCTTTCGTGCAGACAACTTAGAAGCACGGTTACGGTGTCAACAAACTGTTCATCTTTTAGCAATTTTCTGTTCATTTTCCAGAGCTGCCAGTTGAACTTCGAATTTGTCTTTTTCCTCTTTCGAATTTTAACAGTTACAAAACAGTGATCTGTGAAAGAAAACTGGTTGCACACGGTAGCCATGTGCTTGCTGTATAATGTCGACTGATACATAAATGCGATCTAGTCGAGAATATGACGAAGCTTGAAAGTGTGTCGCAAATCATTCCTTGCCGCTTGCAAGGTGCCTACATCTTCGAGACCACACGTGTCATTAATATCTTCAAAACGCTTACACTGCTATCACTATATATCGTCCGCGATGATTTATCGCGTTCGTCGCAAACGCAGTTGAAATCGCCTAATAACACCAGAACTTTATCGCAATCACGTAACTGCGCAAGAATTGGAAAAACTGCTCTCTTTGTCGTACGTTGTTCGGAGCATATACACAATCATACGCCACTGTACGCCCGACAACGTGAAGCCACAAGAAATGAAACGACCCTGCTCATCAAACACCACCTGCAAATGTTCAAGGTTTAAGGAGTTCTTGAGAAAAAGAAACAATCCAGCCGAAAAATCCCACAGCACGACTCACAGGCTTCGTAAAGAAAAAGAAAAGGCCTCAAAGCGCTAGCAATGTCATTGTCTTCAGCCATTTTCGTCTCTTGTATTGCGAGGAAATCCGGCTGCTCATCACATAGCAGGCGTACTGCATTGGTACTGCTTCTTTCTTGAGTTCAACCCCCGAACGTTCAAGGTGGCAAAACTGATAGACATCTTGATTTCATCGCAATACGGACCCCATTATTAACGGTAACGAATATTATACACCATAGAGATTACACTTACAAAACTGAAAATCCTCGACCGGCTTACTTGCTTGCAGCCGCCTACAGTTCACCGTCACTCCTTCGGGGCTTGATCGTCCGTCGGCGTTCGTGACAGTGCCCGGTATCGGCCCGTCTTGGCCATCACCGCCTGCCACCGTTCGTGCATCTTCCCCTGAAGCGTCGTCGGTTGTCCGTCGTCCTGGGTTGGCAGCTTTTCCAGAGGTCTCTTGAAAGAGCCTTCCAGGGCTTCGATGTCGTCGGCCGAGTCATGCTGGTCGTGTTCTATGGATGCCTCGGATGTTGAGCGGGCGTCTTGGTCCCCTCGCTCAGGTTCCTGAGGCGGCAGCCGGCCAGCTGACTCATCGCCTGATGAACCAGCAGCGTCAACCTCGGTCGTTGGAGGCTGTGCCGCGTATGGCGTCGCAGGGAGGGGGGCAGGGGCGTCTGCGGTGGTGTTGGCCCGTCCCTGGGGTTCGAGATTCCAGGAGGTCCCACCCGCAGCCTCTTCGGCCTCCGCCTGGTCCATCAGAAGGTCGGCCTTCTCGTCCTCCGTCGCGGCGTTCACCCCGTCAGCGTATTTCTTCCTACACTCCTGCCTGGTGTGCCTATTGCGTCGGCAGCCCTCGCACCGGGGAACACGACACTCCTTACGGATATGGCCGGTCCTTCGGCACCCCAAAAGGAGCGGTGCCCTTCCTGGGGCGATGACCAGCGCAGTGCATCCAGACCAGGACCAACTGTAATAGGGGGGGAGGACCTGTCTATCGCGCGCCCCTCCTATGGGAGAGCTACTGGAGCTCTAGTTGACGTTGCGGCTACGAGGCGGCGCGCAAAGCCCCCCCCCATTGATTCGAACTGGGAAGGCTGCGCGATTCACGGTGCGATACTGAAACCGGTGATTTTGTCTTACAGGCGTCTAAATTAAAGCGTGAAATATTTAGCACCGGTTCAGCTTATGTGCGCAGATATTTGATTTTATTGGATTTACACAGTAATAAATAAAAAATAAATAAATATATACATATATTTATTTATTTATTACTGTGTGAATCCAATAAAATGATATATATATATATATATATATATATAGCTTTTTTCACTAATCACAAAACAAATTCTATGCATGCTTTTCATTGAAGTCCTACACCTCCAACACGTTTCGGGAAGTCGGTTTTTCCTTCTATGACCTACTTTGCCCTGGTGCTACTCCATCATGTTTGATGCAATGTTGTCTTCAGCCGCCCTCACGAGGGAATTCCCGGTGTGTGCATCCGTGCTGGTTTGCAGTCCTGGAGCTGGGAAAACTTGCCAAAAAATTTGTTTTGCGTTTGTTGCTAGTTTTAATTTGTTATAAACGATAAAATGGTTCCTTAACTGGGAACGTCTGAAGTTCCTTTATAAAGGGTTGCAAAATCTTCTTCATATTACGTGGCAAAGCAGCAGGCTGCAGTCCCGGCTTTTGCAGCAGCGCACTGATATCGAACTGTACCGCTCTTTTGTGTGATGCCCCTAAGAGCCTACAAGGATAATAAGTGATGATGATGATGATGATGTCAAGAATTTTGTGCAGAGAGGAGAGGGCGCCTTAGGCATCCATTCGGTCGTTTGAAGCCTCTCAGCTGCCTCACTGCTGAGAAGGGCGACTCTTCTCTGTCTGAAGAGAACTTAAACGTTAAAACGTACTTGAACCCTTGGTCCCACAGGTAGCGTGTGCACAATACACTAGACAACGTTGTGACTGCCAAAGCTTCGCGATTCTCGGACGTTAGAAATACGCTGAACGACGGTGCCGTTCTCTTCCAGTTGTCCACATACTCGAAGTATATATGTTCTCGAGCCAAAATATCGAGGGGTCCATCGACTCCACCTCGGCCCCTCTGAGGCAGTATTCCTTTCGTTCACCGGGCTCGCCGTCCGTAGCAGATTAAAATCTTGTGTCGTCATGTATAACTGTTACAATTACTCTAAAAAAAATGAGTTGCACGCAAAAAAAAAAAAATGCATACTTTTTTGTTTGTGCGATGTGTCGCAGGGTGTTTTCAAGTCTGCTTTGAATTGCACTGTTTGTCGATCGGATAAATCTCGATCTCGGAACACTGTTGGCACCGCTGTGGTTTTCAACTTTTTCAAATTCACATCTGCTGTAAAATGCAGAGAGCCTAGGACAGTGCCCCCGCTATGACTTGGCGCCATTGGAAGTTCTTTTCACATTTAAAGAAAAGATCGAGAAAAAAACATTGAAACATGTCCTGAATGCCTTTTTTTCTTCTAATACAATATGACGCTATTATTCTTATTGTCCCAAATGACTGAGATGAAAAAAACAAATTGGCACTTACCCGCCCTTGAGATCTTTTTAATCCATTCTGCGGACACTTGCTGATGGAAATTCGTGAAACAAAAATCATCTGCCCTTTTTGTTGTGCGAGGTACACAGCGGCACGCATCAGCGCACCATTTACCCGCAGTTCGAGTCGACACTTAAATTTTCGTATCGCAACACACAGATTCCAGCGGCGTAGCCACCTCGCTTCGGTGTTCCCCAGCGCGTCCCGGACTAGATCCGGGAGGGAAGGGTAGGGGGGCTCCGAGCGCCACCACGAGCGTTCGTGAGGAATGGGCGTACTACTGAGCCGGCGCTGAGCCACCGTTCAGTAGACAGGTCTCCCCCTTATTTAAGTTGGTCCTGATCCAGACAGTCGGAGTTGATGCGGTAGCTGCTCAGTGGTGACGCCGTCCTTTAGCGTCAGCCTCACCGCCCTCGTGGTCGACTGCACCCTTCAAACCCGTTGACACGCCAGGTCTCTCTTGCTATTTCCTCAACCTTGCCATACAGCTCCAGGGCTTTCTTCATGTTGTCATCGTGTAAATAAAAGTGTATCCAGTGTAACTTGAGCGTACTCCCACCTTGTCCGGATCAATAATAAGGCACCGCCTGTCCTTGACCTTGAGAGCCTGAGCATCCACCAACCTTTGTTTGGCCGAGGGTGACCTGAGGGGGACCATCGACACGTGGTTCATTTGGTACGAACCACATGCTGCGATGTCTCCTTGGACTCCGGCATGTTCCAATCCGGCCTTGAAGTCCTCGATACGGTAAGGCCGTGCGCTGATGTCGGCATGCAGAAAAACGGAGTTCAGGGCATAAACGCCTGTGGGCAGCGTAGGCAGGATGATACGATAAGCAGCCTCGTCCCTTCGTTCAGCAGTGATACCACGGCTATCCGTAGCCGTTGAAACCACTCTTACGGAGCTCATGACGGTGCGTCCTTCTACTTCGGAAGCTGAAATACGAATCCCACTCAGCAACAGAGTTAGACGACGCAAGGGCAAACGTGTTTTATAACAGGTGACACCAGTCCAACATCAACAAGGGTGTGCGGCCCGCATTTTTGAGGTTATGTTAACGCAATTAATGCAAAGGTGCAGCGAACTGGACACTTAGCTTTGTTCGGAGATTTATGCTTGTTCTTCATCCCCCTTGTTCCCTTTCTGCAGAGATCGTTAGAATAAGTCAATGGGCTTTTTACAGGGTTGCCAATGCGCCTCCACAGATGTAGTGGACACGGCGATCCGCCATTTTCGTGCCGCTTAGGCACGAAAATGGCGGTCGGAAACCGGTGGTCCCGGAGACAGTTCGGCGTTTTAACTGCAACACGCCGCAATTTTGTGTTGCCCTCGGCTGCAACAACAATAGACCCCTTTCGAAATTCCCGTGCCGATTATTAGAAGGTCGGAACCCCTGCACAATGGCGGAACAACACACATCGTGACACGTGCAAGTCATTCCATAAGATATCGAACGTCAGATCGCAGTCAGTGCTAGGAGTCGACGAGCCAATCAAACAGCGTCGAAAGTGCAACGTCACTGCGCTCATCGCCTTTTTTGTGGGTCTGTTTTTTCTCCTGCTTCAACCAAACGCATTAAGTGTGCCGTGACGTTGCGGCTTTAGTCCGCCATTGTACAGGGATTCCACAGCTGTCAACAGAGGGCAGTATTTCGAAAGGTGTCTATACAGGCGTAAGTCGCGGTTAGTGCTTTTTGAAGACCAAAAAATTAATTCCCGATTCCCGGCAGACTGTGCGCTAGGCATTTCCGGAAAAAACGCCCGTTGCGGATTTTGTTTATTTTCGGTTTAATTACTGAAAAGCAAACACGCGTAGAGCACGATCTAAAGCCGCACAGTCATACTCTTCATACATCATAAAAACGACAAGGTTCTTCAATGCAGACACGATGAAAGAATAATCTGCTGACTGTTTCTGTTCCTGTATGACCAATGTCACGAGACCGTCAGTCAAGAAACAAACGCACCCCAGACTGAGTCTGCGGACTGTCTTTTGTATGATGTATTCGCGGTGGGACCGCCGCTTAAGTGCTCGCGTACATCTCGTAGATAAGAAGGCCATACTGTTGAATATCTGACGTCACATAAAGTAGGCCAAACTGGGCCAGAGATTAAACGCGATTGCTGCGTCATTGTTTGGCCCAGGCTCGTCTGCAATTGGCGGTAACACGAGTCCCACTCGAACGTTGACGGTGCTCTCGCGTTCAATTCGTGTCCCGCGTTAGCCTTTTTTTTTTTGTGACAATCACAATTCGGGACCGTTGCGTATCCCTTTCTCTTCTTTTTTTCCGAAATAAACCGATAAAGCGAAAATTCAAATAAAGGGCCCTTGCGTTGTGACGCTTATTCGCGCTGAAATTACCAGATAAGAGACGGATTTAGTACTACTTAAATGTAGCGACGCCCTTCCCGAGGCCGATCAGCCTAACGAGATTGGTTTTATGAAGGAAATGCTAAGTACAGGAGCAAATGAGCTCGAAAATATAATAAGCTATTTGAGCAAAATGAGCTTCTTCGTCCGTCTCGGTTGTCGTTACTTGCAAGGGGCGATAAAGGGAATTTGGGGACTTCAGTCACCTAACACAAAACTAATCTCTTTGGAGTTTGAACTTGGTGATTGAATCAGGACTTGTCTTCAGAAAGCCTTTATTTCTGATTGTTACAAAGGCGTCATTTTAAATTATCAGCCGACTGCTATTGTCGACGTAGAAAGGGACGATGTAAGGAGAGGAAAAGGAAATTCAAATTTCGTTGACGCACATTTTCGTTTATCCCACAGGCGAAACGTAGATTATGCGTTCCCGTGGAAGTTGTTTCAAAACTAGGAAAATAAGCGAACTTCATTTAGATCCTGTTGATGTTAAATTGTCCCCCCTACAGTGTAGTCAGAAACTCTTTCAGCCTAGATCTCAGTCTATTTTTACCCTCTCTCGTCTCCGTGGCGTGAATGTTCAGTTGTAAACCCGGGATTGTATGTAGGCTTGAATCCTTGGATGGTTTCTTGTTCAAAAAGTCCTTGGGGCGTCGTTTCCATATCTCAGTTGATTTATAATGTAGAGCTTGATTATTTCCTTACTTATTTTTAGTGGTTATTACCAATGAACATCTGCAAAGTCAGTCCCGCTACCCTGACTAAATTTAACATGCAGATCATCACTATAGACACTATCTGAAGGCTAACTAGCTTTTCGCTGCACATAGCAAATTTGTTAGTGTATTGGTTTTAACCCACTAGCATAGCCTCTTCTAGACATATCTGTGGTCGTCACTGGAAGAACAGTCATGGCCCGTGCGGATGTTAACTTTGGTGGTATTTTGGTAGGTACAGCAGCAATAATATTAAAAGGAATTGTTTTCCTTCGCCTAATACAAACAAGTTACTCGAGAAGGCTAGAGGCTCTTTAAAAGCAGCCCACAAAACTGCAGATTTCAAGACTATATTAAAACTATGTTTCACTTAAAGCAAAGCCACTTGAGCTTAGGTCAGACCAAGTGAAGCTCCCTCTGACAGTTCAATTTTTCTTGTGTTGTAATACATGCTATGCTATGCTATGCTTTGATTTGAGATGCCATGCTTTGAGACCTATGCTACCAATGCTATGCTTTGAGACCAAATAAATTAATTTCAAGTAAGAATTTTATTGGTTAATCTATTTATTAACCCGGTGGGCCTGGCATGAACTGGGCTATTTTCGCTCAGTATTACATAAATTCTATAATAGATTTCATCTTTATAGATTGGGTTCCATAAGTATGTCTATATTACATAAATCTGAAGGTCGCCAAAAAATTGCTAAATGAAGAAATAGATAACTACGTTTAGTCTAAATGATAATCGTGTAGACAATTCTTTTCTGAGACTTACGTCGATATTTTGGTCTCCAAAACCTACGAGAGGAATTACGAATGAATATAACAAAGGAATTACAATTAAGGGCAACAAACAGGAATGCATCCTGAATTGTGTCTTATATCTTCACAATGTGATCTTATTGCGATATTTTAAATCGCAGGGTGTCTTAACCACGTGGAGACCACACCCTTGACCTAGTCGGATACGCCTTTGTCCTGATAGCGCATTGCTTTCGATAAGATTCCATATCACTGCCGGACTATTCACGTGCAATACTTTTCCTGGCCCATTTGATGATTATGCTTATCTCAAACTGTCACTGAGTGATACCGAAAATTGAGAAATTTGCTTGGTGCAGCACTCATATGCAGGTATTTTTTTCCCTCAGATTGTATGACCTCGTTGATGACTCTACAAGAGGATAAAATTTATATTGGCACGAAGAAACGCCGCCTTTATTTTTGTTTTTTGTTTTGTTACCTCAATGAAAAGTAATGTATCTGCAAGTTAGGAGTAATTGAATGCGAAAATAAACAGGGAAATCTACTTTTTTCTATTTTTGTAATCTATGGGGACTAAAGTTCCAGATGTTTAGTACACAAAATTAATAGAAATGTTTACCCGTCATGTCACATGTGTGTTGGCCCTATGCTGTGAGTGATGTAGGAGTTTGAAGAACGCTCGAAAAGGTGCCACAATGTTCCTGTTCGTATTGTTTTTTCAAGGCCCATATAGAGTTAAACCTCAATAAAATCCAACGTGTCTAATTTCTAGCCCAGCGCTTCTGAAACCATATCGCTGTTATATACGAACAGGGCTCGTCGAAAGATGAGTCTGAAAATATGTTTAAGTAAAAAAGAAAAGAAAAAAAAAACTGCGTTGTGATTTTGAACATGACTTTTGACGTGCACACATCATGTGTTTTTTTTTTGTGTGTCTGAACATAATTTCACTTTCGTCATTCGTGAAATGTATATTGCAGCAATTGACTCTCCAAATTGCATTGCGGGAAGCTAGACGCTCTAAATTGCTTATAGTGTATAAACCAACTCAACTCTCTGGCGTCACGGCACTGTGGTGGCGCTGCTGTCTTTACTGCGCATGCGCAGATGCTTCATCTCGCACGAATCTGGTTTCTGCGCACGAGCACTGCCCACACCCAGTGTGGGCGACCGTGAGCTGGTTTGTAAACGGTGTCTTTGTGTATAATCTGGTCGACCTTCCCCCCTAATAAAAGCGCAATTTCAGATTTTTTTTTTAAATTTCGCATTTTCTTTAGAAACTGTAATAATCTATGCGACAAAGGAAGCTTTGAAAGAAAACCGAATACCCCAAGGCCATGTAGGATACCTGGAAAAAGCGAGCCGAAAAAAGCAAAAACTGATACTGAGAAAAAAACCCATCAAGGCTGACCTTCCGTCGAATTTTGTCTAAAGAATAAGCCGGTTATCATATCGGTGACCTTCGATTAACGCGCGATTCTCATTGAATCGAGATAGCTGACCTGGATAGATTTTGTTCCGGAGCCAGGGTCGGCCTGCTGCAAATGCCTGTATCTCCCCGGGTCGTATTCATACTTGTCATAAAACCGCCTTAGATGAAAAAAAAATTTTTACAGATATTTATTGTAAAAAAAGTGGGCGCTGGGGTTTCGTCGAAACGAGGGGAAAGGATTCACTGCGAATGTACTGAACTGACGTTTCTTGGAGGTTCTGGGCACGCCACTTCGAAAGGCCGTTAAAGTACACTTGGCAGCAAAGTCCCCGTCAAAGCGTCGCTGCTGGAGCTTAAGCTTCACTATAAGCACTCCTAACTGCTTGGCACGCGCAACGTTATACCATATTAAATGCCGACATGCATAATTGTATTCTGCAAGCACAGAGCTGGTTCCCATGGCCTTCCATATACTTTACTAGGGAATACTATTTATTCTTCAAAAATCCAATGGCCTTCGTTCCGATAGGATTTGCAAAGCTGCAACTGCTGGGCGCCCGAAACTTCGGAGTCTTCCTCTTTGAATCTATACCATTCTAGAATATAGCGACTGTACATGCGGGGGGCGTCTCCTTCCCCCTTCGGGACAGGGTGATTTGAAAACAGTGTTGCCATTTTGCCTTGGTCAACTGACAGCTCCCACACTCGCCGGACGCTCGACGTGGTACCAACGAAAATACCTCTTGCTATTTTACCCAAGCAAACCGGCCGCTCTCTAGGAATTGTGAAAACGTTTTATACGCGCTGGCCACTCTTCCTTCGGATCGCCTTACCTCGCCGTCGACGTCCCCTTGATCTTCTCGTTTTAGCTTTGATTGCCTCGTGTTTTATCAATTCCAGTGTACTTTTATTGCTTATAAATGCCTTTGTTTCGTTCTGAGTGCCGTAGGTTTTTGCGTATATTTATTATTTTCCCCGGTTTTCGTCGTTTTCGACGCGGGCGTCGACGGACACCAGCTGCTTCCCACGCCTCTTCCGAGGTAAGTACCGCTTTTGCCACCACGCTCAATCGCGCTCTAACCTTGCTCATTCTAGTCTATTCAACCGTATACAGTTGCAAGAAAGCGTTTTCAAACATCAGTACAAATGTTACCGGCGAACCTAGAGCAACGAAGTTTGCAATCGCGGCACCAAGCCGACTGCGCTTCGATTTGGCCGTTCACGCTCGCTGTGTTGACAATGTTTTTGAACGTCGGGCTCACGATTACGAGTGCTGTTTGCTTGCTCAACATGAGGGACGCTACATTGTCGTAAAGAATCCTGTGCCCTTCGAATGACTATGATGCCGTTCGAGCAATTCGGGTACCTTACTCAGCGTTTGTATAACTACCGCCAGCCCAACAAAGCAACCTCACGCCTGCGAGTGTCGGCGGTTCATCGTCATGGGAGTACATAGTCCCATTTCACGCACTATACCGCTCTGTCGAAGGAAAGGCTACTGGTGCGAGCGTACGGCGTGGTTTGTCGTCTCGTATTCACGTAAGCGCACGCATTTGAAATGCTAGATGGAGCCAGACGGTTGTGCCAGCAGCTCCATAGCGGTACTGCCAAGAAGTTCCGAAAAAAATATTTCGTTCGTCTGTCTGCTTTCGCTGCTTGGTTCTCGTAAGTAACAAACTTTCATGCACTTTTTAACACAGAATATGTCATATCGCTGGCGCCTAACCATTTCTGTTGCCAAATCAGAGACAGAAGTCTATAGGCCATTTTGCTGTTTACAAACAAGAACTCCCGCTTGCGTCCCAAGCGACTTCCGGTAGCACTGTCTTTGAAAGTCTGTTAAGCCTGCTTATGTCACCAGTGCTAGAAAGCATAAATGCTACGCGGACAAGAAAGTTGGAGATTTAACGAGGGCTTTCGGCTGTAGAATATTACATCTTGGAGGAGGCAAGTTGGTTCACAAGAATACTCGAAACATTTAAAGAGATACCGCACTCCTTCGTTCTTTTGGCATTCACCTTGAAAATTGGTGGTTAAACGCTTAATCTACATTGCAAGCAGCGGTATTAAGGTGGCCTTTGTTCATTATTTTTATAAACCGGAAGTTCTCTGGGACGTAGAAGACTGGAGCACCACCTGGTGGCAATTGTCATAAAAAGGGTATATAAGCCGACTGCCATCCGAACGCCAAGGCAGCGCTCATGCCCCCCCTCTGATTGGACACCAGTGCCAGCCAAACGTCTTCCTCGAGTGTATCTGTGTTACTTCCGTTAGGGGGAAAACCATCACGTATCCACACAAACAGCTGCGCTCTGCTGTGTGAAACGATCGCGCTCTTAACTAAATCTGAGCGCATCCCTACCTGAATTATCCTATCCTATGCCTTCGCCGACATTTTTTGCCGAAGTGTAGTCTGGTCGTACTCCGATTAGTCAAAAATCAGTTAGTATAAAGATAAGAAAAATGGTACAGACATAATTTTACATAATGTTTTATTTGGCTATATGCATTTATAGATATTATCTGTGCTCATCTGTGCAGGCTTACATTTAATATGTTCGGAAGGCTGAAATTAGCTAGTGATCAGAACCCAAATACCCCCATGTGCCATTGCAGGCAGGTTAATTGAAAAGGTTGTGAAAATCTCACATATGTAATGGCAGGGAATAAAAAATCTAACAGAAAGGCTTCATAAATCTATATAGATATTCATGGTTATGTTTTCTAATGATGCAGCAGGAGACTTCTCTCGGCCTTTCAGTGAAGTCTAGGACGTGCGAAGGGTTCGGGCTGCGGGACATCAAGATTGTTCATATACAGCAGCAGATCCTAGCACCTTGAGGCACGAAAGCCCTCTGCGGACTATATCAGGCCCAACCCCAAGAAGTGCATGTTTTACACTGGGCTGCCTGAGTTTGAAATATTTGAAGCAATGTACGATTTTGTTTAATCTCGGGCAGCAGTAATGAAGTGCTGGAACTGTGATCAAAAGAGTTATGTGCGTTAAGGTCGTCCCTGATAAATGGAACTCATAAAAGAGTTTATTTTTTTTTATTATCCTAGTGAGATTGAGGATGTGCTAGCAGGAAAGTAGTCCGCAACTTTGATGTACCCGAGGGAATTGTCAGCGCGGTATTTTGCACCTGAATAAACTTCCTGCAGCGAGAGTTGAGTGTCTTAACTCGGCTTCGTTTACTGTAGAAGATTCTAAGAAAAAAAATTACCCCATGTTTTTCACAAGTTCCCAAACACAAGGGTAATTCTCGACGGAACGAAAATGCACATATAAAGGCCATCTTTTCTGGCTGCTCAGACACAGACGTTCTTGCCATAGAAGCACCTCAACAGGTATAAGACTGTTATTGACTGTGCCCCTGATGCTTCCATTCTATGCATTTATGATCGATGAGAAACATCTGTCTCGGACAGGACGACAGTGGAGGAGAGTGGACTATCGTGCAGTTGGAGCCAGCAGGTGCAATTATGGTGGATAAGGGTTTTAGACTCAGTAACTTGCCACCAAGAGTACAAGTGCACATTCCTACTTTTAGAAAGCCACAAGAACCACAGATGCCGGATCAGCATGTCGCACACACCCGCTAGGTGGCCAGAACTCTCGAGCGCGTAATTTGGAGGATAAAACAGTTTCACATTTTTTAGGTTGAAAGCCTTATATGTCCCATTACCAGAAAAGGCGTCGGTATTGTGCCCGAAGGATGGCCATAAAAATACGTCATCAAGTACAGACCGCTCAAGGTCAAAGCGGACGCACCTCAGAAATAAAAGACAAGGAAAGGCACAGCAACGCAGATGCTTTGTCACGGAAGCCGTGAAACCGGAGGGCGCCGCTGCTCAAGGTCAAAGCGGACGCGCCTCAGAAATAAAACACAAAAAAAGCACAGCAACGCAGATGCTTCTTCACGTAAACCGTGAAGCCGGCGGGGAAACTGCGCCTGCGCAGCGGGGGAGCGCGATGTCACCGCCGGAGCTCCATGTCCGAAAGGTGCGCTTCGGACTTTATCAGTGCTCGTTGTGTGCTTCGTGCGATAGAGTGTGAGGCGACCGCGCCGAACTATAATGCTTTTATATCCCTACACGTAAGCAATTTTAAGTGTCCTCCAGGACAAACAACCACACAAACAGAGCACTGATTGTCTTCTTCAATCTGGGGACATCCTTTACCTTGCAGGCTCCCTGCCAAAACTTCTCGAATTAGAGATACTTCTCTTTAGCAATTTAATTGAGTCTCCTATGCGGTCAGTGACAACCTCGGGGAACAAGGATTGTTATGCAAAAAAAGCAAGCCAGGCAGCAGGTATCTCTGGACTAACTCTTCGTCAAGAATGATGGCCTCGGTGTGGGTGAAATCAGCTGTGGTGGTGTTTCTAGTTCAAAAGACGAAATAGCACCACTTGTGGCCAGTCACTATCGTTTGTTCCCGCACCTGGTAGTAGAAGGCATGATTGTTTTCAGGTGTAATCGTACGTTTACGAGCACACAGGATAACATCTTATCAGAGCCTATTCAAAATAAAACTTCAGCCCTAATTCGTTATGGGACCCTCTCAGTCCTTCAAATCCCTAAAGCCCATGACACCCCTAAGTCCTTCCAACCTTCAAACCCCTGCAGCCCTTCAGACCCTTGACCCTTTCAGAACTCCTCAGCCCTTCAACCTTTTATATACCCAAATGACAATAATCCCTAGACCAAAAATGCAGTATAAAATGTTATTGGAAGTTTTTTTCAGACATTGAGTTTTACATGCATGTCGTAACTCAAAAAGACAATAAAAACCTAAGTGTACTAAAACCCGGACGCTACCAGCTGTAGAAAAAAGCGTTCAGACCAAATATGCTCAACCAAGTTCTTTATCACAAGATATATCTTTCGAGGTACTCATAATGCCGCTTGCTGAATTCTTGAGATGTACGGTAGTTCAACTAATAAAACCGAGCAGGGGCACCACACGCTCACGTACACACCGTCATAAGCAACGCGAAACTTACGTCCGCCGCCGTTGAGAGATCCTGAGCACGATCATGATGACGTCCCTGGTTTCGTCGCGGTGGCGTCTCCGGCGCCTTCTTCGCTCGCTGGATGCGCTTCTGAAGCCGGACGGAGGAAGTGGCGCCAGAAATAAAGCACTAGTGACCTTCTCGATCAGAACACTGAGCTTCTCTATAAGATAGGTCACGCATATGGGACGGGGAGCCGACACCGAGCGTCCGCTCGTTGCAGCCGCCCGATACAAAATGGCCAAGCGGCTTCGCCGACGCAATCCTGAGGGGTCACGTGATCTCTCCCGCAGACCCGTAAAAAATATTTTGATGGTGCCGTGCTTTCTAGGCAAAGTTTGGGACACACCCCACAAACCTCTAAGAAAACTATGATAGGTCTCTTACACCCTTTAGAAATTCTTGAAGGCCTCTCACAAAACTTTGACAAACTTGGACGGACATCTCAAACCCCTCAAAACCATATTGAAGGGTACATTGAAACACTTCAGAAATGCTGGTGGGCCCCATAGACGGTTTCTCAATAGGGGAGCAGGCCTCAAGAGTCATGCTGATTTCGGACATGGGACACTTGACTTCAAGCAACCCTTCCTCTCCGGTTTGACAACGATCCTGTCAGGCGATGCTCCCACGTAGTTATGTTGCGGGTAAATGTGCAACCCAGCCTTGTATGCGTGCACTGGACCGGAAGTCCATCAGCTCGAAGTAGGCGGCTACGCTACTGGTTCCTTTGTTTTACTAGAGTGTATGTCCTCACTTGTGGCATCCTTGCTTGGATACAAGATCCTTCCCACTAGGTAGTCCGGCTTCCTGCACTTTATCACAGCAGAAACCTATAATGCCGTGATCTTGCCCAGTCTCTCATCATGAAACCTTTGATCGTTACGATCCGATGTCTGCCCTCCTCTCAATCTTGAGGGGCACCACGTGATGCTGCACAACTTCCCGCACCTCCTGGCTCTACAAATCTTGGTCGTCGCCGATTGCATGGGTTGGCCTTGAATGGCTTGGCGGGTTTCCTGGGAGCATGCTGCCAAACCGGAGGCATTGAAGATTTGGTCTTGAATCGGCCAGTCTGTTATACATCTTTTCAATGCACTCCGACGATGGACTATGCACACCCTTGCAGGGGTCGTAGGACCTACGTTTATTCTACTGCGCCAGCTTGTTAATCAGATACTTGCTGAACCAAATTTCTGCAAGCGGTGTTGAAGCAGCAGGTTTCTTGGCTGCAGTAAAAGTTTTAGGTTAAAGGATACTTGGTGGTCAGCTTTTTTATTCTGAATTGTACCAGTAGTCGGCTTTTAGCTACGTATCTGCTTATTACCTCATATAATACAAATCTAACGGTTAAGTTCACCCATATATTGTATCACCAAAACTGAGCGGAATTGTATATAGCTAAATGCAAAATAAAACCTGAATGAGAGAAGTTGCATGCGTTTGTAAAGCCTTTAAATGTCATAAACCGGAACGAGTGGTGTCGTTTCACGTCTATAAAATAGTTGAGTTGGCCTCAAAATGAATTGCACAGGATTGTATTGAAAAATGAGATGTATGCACAATATATGTCCTGGCAGCTCTAGTCTGTGACAGTTCAACAGTCAAGTGAGAGCTCCGCCCACCTTTTTCCCCTTTGACAGAGCAAAAGCTGGAGAGGAGGCAACCTCCTCTCCGGCGTTCGCTCTGCTAAAGTGAATAGAGGTGGGAGTAGCTCCCACTTTACACTTAACATGTCACCGACCATATATGTTGGTGGAGCAAATCGTTTATTGTCACCTTCAGCTGGCACAATCCAAGAACAGAGTATGTCCGTGCAAGATATGTAGTTGCTGTACTTGTGCTACAGTTATCATCTGAGGAGCCGCGCTGCGATATGCTGGTAGCACCCACTTTTTTTTTAAATTGCGCAAAATAAACAATTCCCCTTCAATGACCAGATAGATTGCGAAATTGGAGAGGCATTATCAAGAGCGCAGGAAGGGACGCAAACATCGGTTTATACAACTTGTACCGAGATGTTTGTTTTACGGCCAGAGGAAGCTTCACGAAAACGTTAACGTTGGCCTTTTAGCCAGTACCATCGCGATCGCTTGCGGAAGAAATAAGATTCAATCAATCCGGAAATTGGTGTAAAGGTGAACCACAAGGACCCCTTTAGTGCGATGTTGTAGATGTACATGCTGAATGCGTGCCTTCTTTGGTGCCTTCAATCAAAGAGTAGATAATTTCTCACGTAGTATACGATTGTAGACATAAGGACGTTATTCAATAACGTACGCGGGTATCACTCACCCAGCAAGAAAAGTGCAAGTGCCACCGACGACGGTGTCGGTGTCCTTTAAAAACCAAGCGGACGCGGTTTAGGGCGCCTCCTTCATGGACGGAAGGCACACGCATCGCACATGCCACATCCGCGAATCGCCCGAAGAATTTCACCGACCATTCCGCATGTAGCCTCCTTTCTTGAAAGCCCATCCTCGGTTAGCCTTGCCAAAAGAATTCAATTTTGCCGTGCATATACACTCATGTCTCGTTTATACAGACCCCGTTAATATGGACACCCCGCAATATGGACATCTTTTTCGGGTACAAACTGGTAAAATAAATGCATTTGTGTATCTTTATTATAGACAACTCTCATTATGGACGATTGTGGGAGGGAAAGGAGGTGTTCATATTAACGAGACATCACTGTACAGCCACTGCTGATCTTGCGAAAAATATCCGCACAACGCAGGCTTCCTCACCCAACTGTCTGGTTTAAATTAAAACAGATTTTTATCTTCGTTAGCCATAGATCTCAGTCAGTAACAAGTAGAAAAAACAAACTAGTTAGAAAACCAGCGTGTAGGAAAAAAAAACATCTAACAGCGGGAGAGCGGAGTTTGCAGTGCCTATTTTGATTATAGCTAAAAGCCCCGAACCCAGCCTCGATGAGCTTCCGACGTTTGCCAAAAGATGGCAGGAGTTCTTTCTAAAGAGGTGGATTGGAAGTGTGGCTTCCGTCATCTCGCATTGTGGACACCATTCAAGACAGCGGGGGTTCGTCTATGTATTTGAAGATATAGGATTAGCCGAAACAGCCAGCCGCAATGGCTATCACATCTGGCACTTGGGAAGTTTATGACGGTAAATGGCGACAGTTACTCTCCCAATTCAAAGGCGTAAACCTCGAGCTCGAGGCTCATCCCGCCGTTCGGACTACGCGAAACCTGCCCTCGCCAAGGCAATTGAATTTTCGCAAAGTGAGAAGGTATTTTCCTAGCAACGTACTTGCTATTAGGTTCGTAGCGCAGCGCTTGCACAATTCCGCAGTTGTAAGAAGATCGCTGCTCTTCTGAAACTACTGCACAGTCACTCTATAGTTCCAAATAGCGTAGAAGCGAGGCAAAAATTATTTAGGAAGGCTCCCTTTTATGAGTAGCATACCCATGGGACCTGGCAAGCCTCCCTGTTTTTTGCACACAAAATCTGGCCAGATAATAAAACCACATTAAGAACATATACTTTGCACCTTCAGTTTATTCAGGAGTTTTAGTAGATCGTTACAATACTTTCGTTAGCGACACCGATAGCGGTACGATGCATGAGTGAAGGCGCGTCATACGAGGTGTGATCAGAATGTTCCGGGAGTGATTTTGATGCGTTAAATGAGAGGTTATCACAGTGATGCGCGCAAAGCAGTCGAAGGCAGAGACCTGTTTGCGTCATTATGCCAAAGGGTGTCTCTCTGTTAACATTTGGAACTGCGCTACACGAGTTTTTTTACTATATGCACGAGCGTAATGGCGACCTCTCCGTAGACTGCAAAACAAAGCAAGAGCAAACATCAATTTTACGTAAAACTCGACATATCTAAGACAGATACCTCTGAAATTATTTTGAAGGCTTATGCCATAAAGCAGTGAGGTGTGCGAGGTGTTTTGAATGGCACTCGCGCCTCAAGAATTTAAGAACGTCACTGAAGTCAAGGAGAGGTCGGATAAGGTCGCCCTACCGCGCTCTTCGTCTTCAAGCGATGTTCTGCCGTTCCTCAAGCGCGAGTGCTACTTAAAACACTTTGCAAAATTCACTGCTTTTTGACACAAGCCTGATGAATCCTTTCAAAGGCGTCTGTGTTATATTTCCCGTGTTTGACGCAGAACGAATGTTTTCATCAATTCCGCGTCAATTTATTTTTAATCAATCAAATTTATTTACTAATTAATGTTCGCTCTCCCCCTGGTTTGCAGTCTAGGGCGAAATCGCCATTGTGCACGTGCCCGTGGTCACAAAAAACTCGTGTAGTGCAGCTCCAAATGTTCACAGAGCGACGTCCTTTCGAATAACGAGACACAAAGGTACATGTCTTCGCCTGCTGCGCGTGAATTAATGTGCGGCCCTTTCTTTTTACGCTACGAAATGAGTTCTAGAACTTTTTGATCATACCTCACTATTATCAAAAGTTGTCATTGTAGTTTTCAGAGCGTTCTACTAAAGCTCCCTATTACCGTCGATCAAACTGCAACTGCAAGAAGAACAAGGGTGAGCAGCTAAACGCCCTTGTATCCGACGTGACCTCCCCCCCCCCCCTCCTTCACCCTCTCTTTCCTTCAGTGGCGCTGAAAGCTGCAGGGTCCGAAGAGCTGCGGTGAGTCAAGGGATCAGCGACCAAGGATTATAAGCGAGCGTTCACCACCCCCGAAAAATTTGTAAGCCCACACGCCCCTCTTCTCGCTTTCCCCCATCCCCCCTCCTTTTTCCTTCTCTCCACAAACCCAGCTTCAGCTTCCTCGTTCTGCCCTTCTCGCTTTTCCTCTCCCTTCGTGAGCCGGTGTGTCTGTATCACAGTCCCCACGACCGTTTTTGAAGAGATCGCTTTCCAACTTGCAGGTGTTCCAGCTCCTTCAAAAGTCTGGCAGCGGATTTCTTTAGGACCGCGTTCGAGTATGCGGCTCCGCGCAGCTTTGCACGCTTTTTATTTATATATCTATATATTTTTCTTCTAATTCTTCCGGCACACACAATGTGGAATGTCGGCGTGGTTACAGGCGTGAATGGCCTCGTGCGTCTTCGGGGATGCTTATAAATCTCGGAGGTACAAAAGGTATGTTGAACTCGAACACTCGGGTTGTCGAATTCCTGCGTTTTATGCTTTGCGACCCGGCTTATTCCCTCTAGAAAGACATGGGTGTGATTTGAGCAGTCTTCGGAGCTTTGAATATTGAAGGGTAGCGGTACGGTCAAGTAGGATATGGCGCACAGGTTAACCAAATAACAAAACGTTTAATTTTGCACTTTGGCTTCCGATATAAAGAATTTGGCTCGAGTCGTCTTCGAGTCCACTTAAGTGCTGCAAAAGAGAAAACAAACTGAGCGCCGTTCTAAGCATGTTGTGATACATTCATCATACTTAGGAGTCTGGGATGGTCTCAGCAGGCCTTGGTGTATTATTATATTATTGTATTTTTTCCTTTGCTATCTTCAGCTTTATATGACGACGTGTGTACACAAGCAGAGAAATGTAAACTCGTCTCAATTTTTTTTCTATTTTAGCAAGAAGGAAATCGCTCCATTTTTCTACTCGGTCAGCTCCTGGACTCGAGACTCTTGGCCGTTGGCCTAGAGAGAGATAAGGAAACGGGGTAGGAACATCTAGCCATGCTAAAAGATAATTTATGTGCGCCGGCCCTGAAGTGTAATTAAAATTTGAAATTCGTTCAGAAAGAAGCTAAGTGCAGGGACGGGCAAGAGAACGAATCACCATTTTTTCTACTCAACGCTATTCTCAAAGCTGAAAGATATGCTTTCCACCCAATTCTCGAGTTTAATTTTGTTCCATTCGTTGATGTTAATTAATACCAATGCCCTCATTTTAATACTGAGATATTGGTTGCACGTCAATGTGGCAAGCAAGCTTGACTGCTCTTCGTGGAGAGTGTCAGACTGACGTCTCGGCGCGGCTCTCTGATTGGAGGATTTCTCGAGGAGGTTCCTGGCGGGCTGCGGGTGGGCTGTTCTAGAATGGGCAAGTGTGCCGTCGGGCGGCCGTGAGCATTCGCGAT
>JABSTQ010005549.1:0-65446 GCA_013358835.2 Ixodes persulcatus | reverse complement strand
TTAAAAAAAGGGCGTCCATATTTATTGCCAAATAAGACTACATGATTATTTGAAGCACGCGCCAATATCCCTTCTTATTGGTTGGACAGATTAAAAGACGAGCGGTGATTCATATCCCATAGTGCTTCGTAAGACTGTAGTTAGGCAGGAAATTTGAGAATGCGATCTGGCTCCAACGACGTACCTTTTTCGAACTGGTGGCTGAATCGCTTCTGGGTCAACGACGACCTTCGTCCGTTGTCCTTCAGAACCATCTTCTGTCGGCGACTCTTTATGAATCTGGGAGACTGCGTGAAAAAGCTAGGCCGCGGCAATGAATGTTCTTCTCCAAGGGGGTGGCTTGGGTGGCCAAGTGCGCGTCCCATAGAGATCCCAGCCAAGATTTGCTTTTGCAGGTGCGCGAAAAACACTGATACAAGTCCACGTGATGCAGGGTCTCAAGAGCCTGGCAGATAAGTGCGCTACGCGGCTGGCTATCGCGAGCGTCTCTGGTTCACAAAGCTGTCCGCGAGATGCTTTCAAATTGTGTTTCGTCTTCAGACAAGATTCTGGGCAAAGTGCCTTGCTTCGAGCTGGAGGTCAGTGACTCGTCGTTGAACAATGAAGCACGTATTCTGTGGGCCATTCCACTCAGCTGATTTTGGTTGAAACTGGGACGAAACGAGAACAACGTGTAATATGTTCTAATCTGTCATTATCTTAAAAAGGCCTTCCCGTCTACTTTCCATAAAGCACACCATTGGGCAAGCACTATGATCTACATGACGCGTTGAGCAAAATATGAAGCCCAAAATTCGTATAAGCTTGAAAATTAAGGACAATAAGCGTTACGTGTTATTGTCCCTAGCAGAGAAACTTACGCTTCTAAAGCTTATTCAAACAAACTTATTGTACGTGTTCGTCTACTTTTGCTCAGAGTAGTCCCTGAGAAAAGTTGTGCTAAAACCGGAGGCGCTGGTGCGGGGGTCGGTGCTCAGAGCGGGAGGGGATGTCTGCCGAATCCTTGGTGGTTTCGACAAGGCTTGGTGCATGCTCAGACTTGAGATTATAATTAATTTTCCCCGAGTGAAACGGAGTGAAGTGATGGCGACCGCGTAGCGCTGTCTGTTTGGAAGCCTAGCTGGATCCCCAAGCTAGCTTTGCTTTGTTGATATTAGCATACGGCATTAGGAAGATGGCACCAGCAGTGGGTGGCTTCCGACGCTGGATTTGCATGTGTGTCTTTTCAGGTGACGCTTCGTTTCTGTCGTTACGGTGACCGTAGCTGTAAGACTTTAACCGTGCGGAAAGAGACGGCACTGCGGGGACATCAGGTGCGTGCTTGGGCTATTTAGCTGTGCTTTTCAATGGGCGGAACGTGAACAAAAAGAGCTTGAAATAAGGACTGAACCTAGATTACTGATTATTTCCAGCGCCTAACATTTTAACCCATATCATACTAAAATTGTGTTCGTTTTTGTACGTTAACCGGCTCTGTTTTTTTTTTTTTCAACCTGGAACATGGGGTTGAAGTATCAAATTATCGATTTTTAATTTATTGATCGATAACTTACGGATTATATTAATCATTCGTGCCCGCTCACTGCTTCTTTAGGGGCCTTTAATTATTTTTGTGTTATTTAAAGCTATAAAGAGTGATGAGTCTCAATTTTATATATATATCACAATTTAATCGTGGAGACGGCAGTGAGCGTTCTAGTCATTCTAACCCGAGTCTGCTCGTGGTCATCATTGTCCCGAGGGGCTCGAGGAGGAAGTTTTCTTCTTCTTCCGCAGCCACCACAGATAGTCCCCTCGGTACAAACGAAGTCCTATCCAACACACACACATTGCAACTAATTGTTTTGGCACTGAACACTGCAATAAAAATATGTACAATTATTTACATCGCTAGGAAAATTGTTAAGTCTTAATCCGAATGCACATGCAAGTTGCGTTTCACCGAATGCGATGGTTGGAACCGACTTGCTGGTTTGCTTGCGTTAAAGTAGTGTTTGTAGCTGCATTCGTCTGTATAAGCAGGTTTCAATCTATCAGTTGAGATCGTTTCATGACGGTCACCCATGTCAATGATGAAGAACTTCAACTTTCGGTTGATGACCTTGAACGAACCTTTGTTGTTCAAGTGGCTTCTTTGTTCTATCGATGCGAACAAAAACATGAGTGCAGGTGTCAAGGTCGGGGCTGATGAAGGAAGGATGGTTATTAATCTGCCGTGGTGCACATGGGCGAAGTTGTCTGAAATGTTGTCTGAGGCGGTGAGCATAGTTTGTAAAATCCTGGGAACATGTGGGCACATCAGGTGGCGTGTTGTGAAGAAATTCGCCAGGTAGACGTAGTGTAGTGCCGTAGACAAGCTCAGCAGTAGAGACCCCAATGTCCACTTTGAGCGTGGAACGAATTCCTAGTAGAATAATGGGGCGCGCTTCAGTCCAGTGGATGAAGCTGTGAGCACGCAGTGATGATTTCAGTTGTCGATGAAATCGTTCAACCATTCCATTTGCGGACGGATGGTACGCCGTTGTGCGAAGGCATTTGATGCCAAGGAGTCGCATCAATTCGCAAAAAGGTACGACTCGAACTGTCGGCCGCGGTCCGTAGTGACTATTAACGGTACTCCAAAACGGGCAATCTACCCTCTGACGAAAGCTTGGGCAACTGTTGCAGCTGTCATGTCGGGAATCGAGTCTGCCTCCGGCCATCGTGTAAAGCGATCCACACATGTTAAGAGGAAGTGTGAAGTCGTTTGAATGAGGTAATGGATCCACCAAATCTAGATGAACATGCTCAAAACCTCCCGTAATGGTGGAAATTTCGCGAATGGTGTTATCGTATGACGACGAACCTTGAGTTTTGAAAGGTTGCACATGATCTTGACCCGTTCGGATATCTATGTTCATCTTTGGCCAGACAAAACGGGTGTTGATAAGTTTCTGCGTAGCTCGTATTCCGGGATGGGACAGTCCGTGTAGGGTATCGTAGATTTTCTTGCGGAATGCGGGTGGAATGTAGGGTCGAGCTGTTCCCGTTGAAATATAACACAGCAGCGAAATATCTGTGTACGGTATGTTTGTTTTTTTGAGGTGCAGAGATGTACCTTGGTACCAAGTGTCCTGGAGTTGATGTTTTGCAATAGCCGAAAAATCAATCTGTTCGACGCCCGGTAGCTTCAAAGCAGCAATGTAATAACGCGTCAGCAACCACGTTGTGCTTTCCTTTGATGTGTCGGATGTCGGTTGTGAATTCACTGATGAATGCCAACTGTCTTTGTTCTCTGGGTGTATAAGCATTGCCGTTCGGTGTTATGACAAATGTCAGTGGCTTGTGATCCGTGAGGATAAAAAATGTGCGACCTTCAACGAAATAACGGAAATGTTTGACGCTGAGGTAAGTGGAAAGAAGTCCACGCCCAATGCGCTGTAGTGGGTTTCTGTCGCAGTTAATTTTTTTTTAGAAGAAGGCGAGAGGTTTCCATTGTCCACTGATGTATTTTTGTAGTACTTCTCCGACGGCTGTATCAGAAGCATCTACCATAGTATTGGTCGGTGCTTCAGGCTTAGGCAACACTAGCAAGGTGGCGCTGGCAATCGCAGTCTTAATGGTGCTGAATGCGGCTGAGGCTGAATCAGACCACGTGAATGAGGTTTGGAATCTCTTGGGCCGACCAATAGATCATTCAGCGGTTGGACGATTTCCGCGCAACCGGGAATAAAACGGCGGTAAAAATTTACTAGTCCCAGAAACTCTCTCAGCTGACGGATGCTGGCCGGTGTTGGATAGCCGCGAATAGCTTTCACTTTGTTGTCGAGTGGTCGAAGCCCCTGATTGTCAACATGGTGGCCTAAAAACTCTGGAGTTGGTACCCCGAATTCACATTTTGCGATATTAATAGCAACGCCATGTTCATCCAAACGTTTGAATAGTTGATAGAGGTGTCGTTCATGTTCTTCATTGGATGCGCTGGCCACTAGAATATCACCAAGATAAGCGAAATAGAAGTCGAGTCCTCTGAAAACTTGGTCAATAAACCGTTGAAATGTCTGGGCAGCATTACGTAACCCAAGTGGCATCCGAACGAATTCAAAGAGGCCAAATGAAGTTACAATTGTTGTTTTTTGAAATATCGTCAGGTGCGATGGGTACTTGATGGTATGCTCTGACAAGATCTATTTTTGAAAATACCGACATACCATAAAGATGTGCAGAGAAGTCTCGAAGATGAGGAATCGGGTACCGGTCAGGGATTGTGTTGTTGTTGAGTGCACGGTAATCTCCGCATGGTCTCCAGTCACCACTTTTTTTTTTTTTTGGTACCAGGTGTAACGGAGATGCCCAGTTGCTAGAGGAAGGTCGTATCAGTCCCAAGTCCACCATGTGCTGAAATTCTTGACGTGCCACTTGCAGTTTTTCGGGAGCTAGACGACGGGCGTGGGCATGCACGGGGGGTCCGGTGGTTGTGATGAAGTGTTGCACATCATGTTTGACTGGTCGCTCCGTGTTGCATGGTTGTGTCAGGCTGGGGACGTTTCCAATGATGGTGTTGTAGTTTGTGTTTGTCTTCAGACGGAACAGTGTAGGACTCAGCAGTGGTGGATTAGACACGACACCGCGCACGCCAATTTGAGTGGTGACGTCTAACAGTTTATGGCGCATCATGTCCACCAGAAGACCGAAATGAATTAGAAAATCGGCTCCAATGATGGGATATTGAACATTTGCAATTATAAAGCCCCATCGGAGCGTACGTCTAGTCCGAAATCTACAGTTACTGATTTCTCACCGTAGGTGGTGATAGCAGTTCCATAGGCTGCTGGCAGAGCGTTACTAGTAGTTTTGATTTTTCGGTCTGACTGACTTCTGCCCCTCTATCACTGACTTCTGCCCCTCTATCAACTAGAAATCGGACATGTGTTTGGCGATAAGAAACGAAGAAGAGCGTGGGGCGGCCGGAAGACGAGCCAACTGAACTGGCTGCCGCCGTCAGTGGTTGGTCCGGGTGTTTCCCTGTAAAGAGCAGGGGTTCTGGCATTGGCGTGCGTAGTTACCAAACTTGCGATGGTACCAGCATATCTGACTGTTCGGAGACGATTCTCGTGGGCTGCCGCGAGAGATATTTTTACGAGGGGATCGGCTGTCTCGTCGAGTCGAGAAGTTATCTGTGTGATTTTGGTTTCTGCTGCGACGACTTGGGGAGCATGGCAGTCGCAGAGTTGCCTCAACCAAATGAGTAAGGTGGCGTACTTCCTCTCGGAGTTGCTGAACTTCTGACGCCTGAGTACTGACTGGAACCAGTGCGGTAGTGGCCACAGAAGGTACAGCAATATCCAAACTTTTGTCCGCGAGCTCGGCCAGGCAGTCCAAAGAAATGGCACTGGACGATTGAAGATAAAGTAAGTAGGCAGGCGAGCTGGATGATTTTACACATTTTTGAAAACCGGAGACGACGGACGAAAAAGGGGACAACACACAAAACGTTGTCTCCTTTTTTGTCCGTCGTCTCCGGTTTTCAAAAATGTGTGTCACTGGACGTCGCCAAAATCATGCGCGCGTTACTCGGGATTCGTTGCAGAAAGAGTTCTCGCAGAATGGTGTCGTCGAAGGAAGCTGCCCGATCTCCGAGAAGTTGCCGCATTGATCTTAGCAATTGAGATGGCTTGCGGTCCCCTAACTCTTCAGTTGTAAGAAGTTGTTGAAGACGTCGTTACTCTGATGCCGTCGTGGGCTTTATGAGCTCTTCTTTGATCTTGTCGTATGGGTGAGTGGCGGGGGGATTCATAATAATATCCCGTACTTATCAAGCTTCCCTTGGTTGGGGGACGCTGATTACGTAGTGAAAATTTGTCTCTTTTCGTGAAATGTTGCGTGTTGCGAAAAGAGACTCAATGTGCGCAAACCAAAGACCTGGACCTGCTGGCCAAAAGGGCGGAAGCTTGACCATCACGGCAGTAATGGCCGAGGGGGGCTCACCGGCAGCTTGCATGGCCTGTGTTCTTTGTCCGGGTCACCACGTGATGAGACTCAATTTTATATATATCACAATTTAATCGTGGAGACGGCAGTGAGCGTTGTAGTCATTCTAACCCGTGTCTGCTCGTGATCATCATTGTCCCGAGGGACTCGAGGAAGAAGTTTTCTACTTCTTCCGCAGCCACCACAAGAGCAATGATAAGCTCACTTGCTTTTATCTGTCGTGTTCATTAGTCAGGTAGCCGTTTTCACGTTTCAACTCCTTATGATTTTTATAGTGCGAACCATTTCTATTTTTATATTAACATAATCATATGTTATACAATTCAATGACAATTGTCGACGGTTCGGGTTGGGGTGTCGTGTAAGAGCCTGTGGTTTGCACAAAGGTACAACCGAATTAAAAAAAAGTATTGTCAAATACTTAGGTGCCATCTTTCACCCTCAATGTTTCGTACGCAAATCTAGTTCAAACGACCCAATCACTGAAGCGTTTCCCGAGACTCCAGATGTGTCTGTCGAATTTGAAAAATCTTCTGATGGCAGTAGGTTGAGCTGAGAAAATAGGTAGACCGGAGCACGAGCGAAAATTTTGGAATACCGGACAATTATTACCATGCAACCTGTGCGCTATTTTAATAGACCTCTTGCGAAATCGCACGTTTTTGGGGCACATTGTTTGGGCTCCTGAAATACCAGAGTTTCTGCGCAGGCAAACACAGAACTATGACAGTGTGATGATCGCTGGTATCGCCACGGCATATGGAAGATGAAGTATACTGGGCCGGTAATCCTGTTCTGTCGTCCTCGACTTCTTACGATATCCATGAGGCGGGAGGGTTATACTACACGCAGCCAGGCCACCAGAAAGGTATGGGACGCGGCCGGTCGTACACCTACTCCTCGCTAAGAAGAGGCAGGTCCTTACGGCCGCTGGAGGTCCGTGTTTCAACGGGGGTTCTCACGAAGATGAATAGGTGCAATGCAAGCGAACGCTGACTTCATTGTCATGCAGTGCTGAGATGCAATACTTCGTCAACGGGGCAATCGTAACCCGAATCATGCCACTCCTTTCCAGGGCCAATATGTCCCACAATGCAACGCGCGCAGTGTTGCGTACAGGGATTTTTGGAAGTAGCCTATATTTCGCTAATATGAATAAAAAGCTTAGCACGGACAAAGTCACAATTTCGTTTTAAGGTGTTATTCCAAGACTCATTGAACTGCACTAGAATGCCAATCGTCAAAACAAAAGTTTATGTAGCATGCGGTTCTTTAGACCGTTAGGTTCGCGCATCTGAGGATGCCATGCCAGATAGTATGGCGAGCACCTCTTGGAGGATCATTATCTCGGAACCAAAAAGATTAGCCACCGTTTCCTGGAGGCTGGCCATACGGGCTTGTAGGTTATCAAGGCCTTTGCTGACGTCGTCCTTTAACGCCATTGTTATTGTTTGGAAGTGCCATTCTCAAAAGATAATTACAACTCTTCAAATACGTCAATTTCGGCACCCGTGTTGAGCTCCGAAAGCAGAGTTTACGATCGGATAATATTGACAGTAATTGGTCAAGACGATAACATCCCATCTGCTGCTTTTAAAAACTTGGTAATAGTAGGCACAAACTAAAGAGTACACCCACTAAGTTGACATCAATAGCCTACAATACGCTTGTGAGACCTAAACTTGAACATGAAAGCATTGTATTTTTACTAAAAAAAGACACGGATAAGCTAAAAAGAGTTCAAAGGCGGGCATTTACACTTATTGACAGTGAAATGCATGCGGTCGCATTCTCCTTCTTACCTGATGCAAATGAACAAAACTGAATTGCTGCAGGAACGAGGAAAAATAGCAAGGCTTAAATTTCTGGTTGTTCTTGCAAATGATAAGGTTTTTATTAATCGCAACGCATATCTAAAAGCCATCACCACTAGACACACCAGGCAGCACCAGCCACATTCACTGACTCCTTACTTTGCTCGCACCAACCTTTTTAAAAAACAATTTCCAACGACGATCAATGACTGGAATCCTTCGTACTGTTGAACTTTCTTCTTCCCGTTTCATTACTGCATAGGTTCCTTACTGATATTTTTTCTACGGGTTGCTTCTTGGGTTTCTGTATAATTTCGTTTTTGTGGCATGTGTGTCGAAGATTTCGTGGTGTATATTTTCTTGTAATGCGAGCAATATATTTGTTGCATTCACTCCTGCTTGGACTTCCATGGTCTGCAGTACGTTACAGATAAATTAAAAAAAAATAGCGTGGCATGGTCAGAACAGCGCCAGTCAAGGCATCCGAGAAGGCAATCCAGCGCGTTACTCGAAATTCAAGAGACGAACCCCTAAGCTGCGTCGCATCCCGTTGTTTGAACTACGCAAAATCCTGTCTGTTCCGAGGCTATTCTATTCCCGCAGAGGGAGGTGTATTTCCCCCTTAAAGTATTTGGCTGTATCTATGTTGTGTAGGCAGAATCGCGGAAACGCTCGTACCCGTCCGGCAAAGCGAATGATCGTGGCATCTCTTCCTTCTGTACTTCGTTTTATTCCAACTCAGAGGCCTGCTGGATCTACGAGCCGATGTGGTCAATCAAGCAGCACGAAAAACACAATGTCGGGGCGCTCGTCGTCTTTCTGCGCGTTTGTTACTGCCGGTTAAGCCAAGGAAGAGCAATAAATACGCCGTGAACTTGCGTTTTTATGTATGTGTTTTTATATTTGTACGTCTTCCAGCCTTTTAACGCGCTCTGACTTTTGGCGAGACGAAGTTTAGTTATTCCAACCAACCACAGCGTAATTGTGACGTAACAGTGGCAATCAGGGAGGTAGGAAGCTCCTGAAAATGACATGACCTCCAGGAGCTTCCTGGAGGTCATGTAAAATAACTCGATAGCATCCTGGAGGTGACATGACCTCCAGGAGGCTATCGAGTTGGCGGGTTACGAACGCCTGGGAATTCAGCTAATTGGTGATTTCAGTTGGCCGCTCGTTTCAGTGGAATGCCTAATCTTGATTCTGAATGTCTTGAATGTATTCATTGGCTTGTTTTTTCGAAAATAACTCAGTCGGTCTATCTAAGGAAGCCTCAAGAAAAAAGCTTTACTAAGACTAAAATTGGGCACCTATTTGCACTAGCTTTGACAATTTTTTTTTTTAAGACCGAGACTTTATTTTAAACAAGCCGACACGGTGCGGAAGTAGAATGACCCACAATTAGCATGATGTTATAGGTTTCACATTACTGCATTCTATTTCTAGCTGAAAAAGAGCTATCACAATTGATTAGAAAGACGAGTTAAACGAAAACATTAATATCTGGGCTCAGAAATCTGTGCATACTTTAGCTCAGCTTTCAGTATTTTGGGTACATTTTACTTTATAGATATGAGTTCAACTTTGATGACAATATAATCTATGATTTTGAAATGCTATCATTGAAACAGTCCTACTTTCTCTAGTTCACTTGGAGCATGTAAAATACATCGGACGTGCAGACAACCGCACTTGGGCGTTCATAATATGTCTGAGCTGTGCCTTCATATTTTTTTCACTTGAATTGTATTTTTTTATCGTTTAGCTCGATCAGTATCTGCGTCAAGTACTGAATGCCTTTTTACAGGGTTGTGTCGCCCCAGGAGACTTGTGCGCTTGTGAGTGTGGTGAGTGCCGTAACCAATCACCATGAGCCCTGAGCCCAGCGTGGGTTCAACCCCTGTATGCATGGCTGTGCAAGGTGTGCCTGTGTCTAACGAGACTGGGGTCCTGGCAGTTGAGCCAAGCCCGGGGAAGGTTAGCAAGGTATTAAGCTGGGCTTGAAGGAAACCGGGGTAGGTTTCTTTCAAGGCCTACCCGGGTTAGTCAACACACTACCCCAACCTGCGTCTTGTGCAGACAGGTGTCCATCGTTGGCTCGCCCAGGACGACTCGGTCAGTCGCTTTCCTTCACCTTTCCTTTCTTCTAACTTTCTTCTCCATCACTCTTCTCCACCTCTAAGTTTTCAGACGCAACAGGATTGTTTGAAAGTGAAGATGAATTACATAGTCCATGGGCGTTGAAAACTACCAGGTTGTGACATGATGACACCAAATACTTTACTAGGAAAATATCTCACTCCGTGAAAATACAATGGCCTTGGCACGAATAGGCTTTGCGTAGTTCGAACGACTGAATGCGCAGCAGCCTCGAGGGTTTCCACTTTGAATAGACCATTTGCTGTCTTACCCAAGCATCAAGGAGAATGCAGGGATTGGTGTTCCACGCGCCGCACGTGCTGGCCTCAGCAGTAGTAAATTTTCTAAAGCAAAAATCTAAAACAAATTGTATCTTGCACGCGCGTTCGTCAACGCTTTATTTTGGTTATTTACTTCGAATCTTTTACACGGGGACGGCGTGCGCGTGTGGCGCGTGGAACACCAATCCCTGCATTCTCCTTGATGCTTGGGTAAGACAGCAAATGGTCTATAGGCCGATCTCACTAGCCAGTTTCGTTAAGCCACGGCTGCCGCAATGCATCAAAGGAACTTTATTCTTTGTGCATGTGGGAGAACCCCGCTGGAGCTTTGCGCGTGACGAGACGACACGAGCCGTCTCGTGCACTGTCGCTTGCCTCCTGTGAACTAAAGTTATGGCGGCGTCACGCATGTGTGGAACGCTTAATGAGATCTGTCTATTAGCGGCGAGAAGTTGTGGTGGCGCCCTCTTATGGTTCCCCCTTGTTACGTCATTACCTTGCAAACAACAAGTTCGATGGTGTTTGTAAATAGCATGGTGGAAGCTTGAAATCATTGCGCTCTTAAAGGAACACTGCCAACACCGTCAAAATTAAAGTTCTTTCATTCCTCTTATTTCCGTCGATGATAATCCCCTTTCTTACGTCATAGTCAGCGTTCGGCCAATCGTGGAAGGCCGACCACAGCGACGCTTGTGTTCGCTCTCGGGGCTAATCTATAGGAAGTATTCACTGGCGGCCATAGCTGTGTGCGCGATTGCTGAGCGCGTGCTCATGGCGAGCTTCCACAGTTCTTTTGTAACGTGCATTCCGTACCATCAAGATTGCCGGTCTTAGCAGCGTTTTAATGTGGGCTCGTTCTGACCATGCGCTCTAGACAGCACCCACAAATATGGCGCCCAGTGAATACTCCTTATTGGGACGAATAATGTAAACAATAGATGACTGTTGCCACCTATGGCTGCGGATACCTGAAGCCCCAGCCGAGACAGCTGTTTCTACTGTCTCGGCAAACCCGGTATCTCGGTGTGCCCACGGAAGCCCTCGCCCATGGCGCGACATGACTGCTCGACAGCGTGGACGGTGTTATCCTCATGCATTCTCTCAGATGAGTGGTGCCTACACATGAATGGAGAAACATGTATTTTTCCTGGTAGAGTATTTGGTGACACCGTCAACTGGCATGCTTGCAGCCAGACCAACAACGTCCATGGTTAGGTGACTCGCACCCCAAATGTCCCAAGATGCCTCTGTCACATTTCGATGACTGCGTTTGATGTACTTGAAAAATGGGACATTGAATGCAATTGTAGCAAATTATTCAAGATAGATATTAAACATATTTTTTTAAGGAATTTTAATATGCTTGTAGTCTAATTTCATTATCACTGCAGGGTCAAAATGTTTTTTGACAACAAATATTTTTTCTGGTTTTGTAGTTTATGATTTTAGGTGCATCGGCAAAACACATGTTATCACTCCAAAACTTTGGGTGTATACAGCATGAACTAATTGCATTTTGGATGGTGATCATAGCAAAAAGTAAAAGGTAGCCATGGACCTTTTGTAGAAATACGCGGTGCGCATGCGCAGAGTATTTCATGCGCCTGGGTTCGAGAGTATCTAGTTCCAAACAATCCGCCATCTTGCATTTCTCGCCTTTGAGCGGTTTCGTTGTGTCGACCTCGGAGCGGAAGATTACGCACGATGGGGACAAAGGTGAGCTTGGGGGAGCCGTATCCAGGTCACATCGCCTCAATGGGTGAACAGGATGTAGCTGACGTTTTGGGTGTGGAACGGGTGGGAGAGGCCTAGGGCGCGCGTTGTTTTCCAGTCACCTAGTCTCGAACCGATTCGCGTGTCTAGGTGGCAGCACATATTCGCCAAGAGGTCCATTTCAGCGGTTGCTAATTGTGAACTCGGGAGACTGGAATTGAAGCTAATGCGACTTCAAGATGTAATGAGATCTCAGCTGCACGTCAGACCATGCCCAGGTGGTGGAAATGAGTTCTCAATCTTTTGGTGGGGCGTGCTTGTTGGTTTATACTGTGAAACTTCTAAAATTGTGTTTGCCTTGCGATGTCAAAATGATGAAAACGTTTTTGTTTTTGTGTCAAGCCAGTATAAAACATCACTTGTTGCTACATTATGACAGATTCGTCACCCTGTTTTTTTCTATTGTGTTTTAGAACTCTTGTCAGGCAACACCATGAGCCCACCGCCGAGTGCAGCACCTTATGCGGCAAGCATCAGAGAAAAGATGTGAAAGAAGGTTAGCAGACAAGGCCCACCATGTAATCGTCGCCGCCAGCCCGAAAGCCCACACGACCACGTATATTGCCGCGCGCGCAGCTGGCCAGGTAGGCAGCGCGCGCGTGGCCTAAGGGTTATCGCGCCTGACTCCCACGAGAAAGGCCAGGGTTCAATTCCTGGCCGTGCCTACACATTTTGTTGACGCCGTAATGTGATGTTCTAGTAAATTCGAGAACCGCCTTGCTAATTCGAGGTTAGAATGTTCTACGTCCCGAACCTTCTACGCCGAATGTTCCGGAAGCCCACGCGTGTACAAAAGGGGCTCCGCCTGGCAAGCCAAGTCAGTTTTCACCCCAGCGTTCGACTCTGCTGTCACGCCGATCTCGACGCCCGCGACGCTTTGTTCTCTTCTGTTATAGTTTTTCCTCTTTATTTTTGGGCACAAGTTCGCCCCATTAAACGTTTAGTTTCTTCAGTTATTCGCCGCCTCATCATTTGTCCTTCGTGACATTTTGGTGGAGGTGCTGGGTACATTTGCGTTCTATGCCCGTGGACCGTACCCCTCCGAAAACACGCCGGCCAAGTGACGTTCTCAGCCCCGGGAGACTACCCTTCGCAGAAGACCAGACGAAGGCCCGGTCAAGTCGGCGTAACCAAGGCCTACCGCCGGAACTCGGACCTCTGCCGCTGAAATCCAAGAAGAAGACCGCGACGATGACCGCTCCGCCCGTCGTTGTCCTGCCCGTCGCCCCCCGATCGCCGACGCCTTTCCATGGAGAAATCTATGAAGACGTCGAGGACTGGCTCCTTCACTATGAGCGAGTGGCCCGCCATAACAGATGGACGCCAGGGCAGTGCCTTCAGAACGTCTACTTTGCTCTGGAAGGCACGGCACGCACCTGGTTCGAGAACCACGAAGCGTCGATTTCGTCGTGGGAAGAATTCCAGGCCGAGCTACGACGCACCTTTGCCAACCAGCAGCGACGACAGCGTGCCGAAGAACTCCTGCGAGCGAGAACCCAAGGGCCGACCGAGAGCGTTACAAGCTTCGTCGAAGACGTTCTCCACCTGACGAATCGCGCCGACCCTCAAGCCACCGACGAAAAGAAGCTACGGATCCTGATGCGAGGCGTTAAGGATGACATCTTCGGTGGTCTTGTCCGCAACCCTCCAGCCACCGTCGAAGATTTCGTCAAGGAAGCCACGAGCATGGAACGTGCCCTCCTCGCAAGAGCCAGCCACTACCATCGGCACTCGAGCATCGCTGCCTCTTCTGCATTGGGCCACGACATCAGCCCTAGCATCCCCGGCATTCGCGACATCATCCGTGAAGTCGTCCGGGAAGAGCTTCGCAAGATGCTCCCCACTGCGGATAGCCCGTCCTCACTATCACTCGCCGAGGTTGTCCGAGAGGAGGTTCACCGAGCCGTCCAGCCCGAAATTTCCACCAACACGACGACGCCAGAGGAACCAACGTTGAGCTACGCTGCCATGGCCCGACGACCGCCGCAAGCTAACCACCAGGCCACGGCACCACCCCGACGAGACCCTCCAATGCCGCAGTATCTGCGGCGTCAGGAAGGACAGACCCAGTACGTCCGTCCGGAGCAACCCTCGCCGAGGAAGACCGACGTGTGGCGGACGGCCGACAGGCGACCGCTGTGCTACCACTGCGGTGAGGCCGACCACGTCTACCGGAGGTGCCCCTATCGTCAAATGGGCCTACGAGGGTTTGCGCCGAATGACCCTCGCCCAAGGTACGGCGAACGCCCTCGTGACATTGAGGAATACCTCCGACGACCCCTGTCCCCGGTTCCGACTCGACCCCGAGGTTCCCGTTCGCCCTCGCCACGACGTGCGCTCTCGCCCTTCCGCCGCTCTCGTCGTGACAGCCTGTCCCCCCTATCTCGTCGGGAAAACTAAGTGCGGCAACGCCTGGAGGTGGCGTTGCCGAAGACGACCGTAGTAAAGAGCCTCCAAGAACGCCGGAGCGCTCCCACTCTCCCGACGCTACGCATCACAACGACGTCCCTGCATCGGTGTCCAACAACCTAAACGTTATTATCGACGGCCACGACGCATCGGCACTCGTGGACACCGGAGTAGACTACTCAGTCTTGAGTGGGAGGCTCTCTCGCCGCCTTCGAAAAGTGACAACGCCGTGGGAAGGCCCTCAAATACGAACCGCCGGTGGGCACCTCATCACACCAGTCGGGCGATGCACTGCTCGCGTCGAGATCCACGGTGAGACGTGCCCTGTGAAGTTTGTCATTCTGCAAGACTGTTCGAGGGACGTTATCCTCGGAATGGACTTCCTCTGCGAGTATGGCGCTGTCATCGACCTCGGAGCAAACCGGTTGACACTACGAAAACCTGTTTCACCACCGGAGGGTCCCAAAACGACGTCATCTGCGGTCCGAGTCCTCGCAAGCCACGTGAACTTACCACCGCGGTCGAGTGTTTTCGTGCCCGTCGGGAGCACCGAAGCTTTCTGCGGCGAATTTCTGCTCGAGGGGAGCCTCCAGTTGCTTCTAGGAAGAGGAATAGGCGTCGCAAGAGGTGTAGCTGAACTTGAGGATGGCCGCACTGTGGTCCTCGTGACGAACTTTCGAAACGAAGCGCAACACCTCACGAAAGGTGCAGCCGTTGGCCACGTCGAGGAACTCCGAAACTCCGCCGAAATCGCCGCCATTACTGACAAATCCTCGCCACCTCAGCAAGACAGCACGTCGCCAGCGCAGCTCGACATTGACCCTAAGCTTCCGGGCCCGAAACGACGTCAGCTGATGAACCTCCTCACCGAATACCGCGACTGCTTTGCGACGTCGTCGAAGGTGCGCCAAACCGCCGTTGCGAAGCACCGCATCGTTACCGAGGACGACGCGCGCCCTGTGCATCGATCGCCATACAGAGTCTCCGTTAAAGAAAGGCAGGTGATTCAGGAGCAAGTCCAAGAGATGCTGAACGACGACATAATTCAACCTTCAAGCAGTCCATGGGCCTCTCCAGTTGTACTGGTTAAGAAGAAGGACGGGACGCTTAGGTTCTGCGTGGACTACCGGCAGCTGAACGCAGTGACGAAGAAGGACGTATATCCACTCCCCCGCATCGACGACACGTTAGACCGGCTGCGCCACTCTCGATACTTTTCATCGATGGACCTGAAGAGCGGCTACTGGCAGATCGAAGTCGACGAACGGGACCGAGAGAAGACAGCCTTCGTCACACCGGATGGACTGTACGAGTTCAAGGTGATGCCCTTCGGACTATGCACGGCGCCAGCAACTTTCCAGCGTGTCATGGACACCGTACTGGCAGGACTGAAGTGGCAAAGCTGTCTCGTCTACCTCGACGACGTCGTAGTGTTTTCCGGCGACTTCGACGAGCACTTGCGACGACTCCGAGCTGTTCTCCAAGCCATACGGACCGCCGGACTTACCCTCAAGCCGTCAAAGTGTCGGTTCGCCTATGACGAACTGAAGTTCCTAGGTCACGTGGTTAGTAACGCAGGCATCCGCCCAGACCCAGAGAAGACTCGCGCCGTCGCAGCATTTCCAGCACCAAGAGACAAGAAGGCCGTGCGAAGGTTTCTTGGACTATGTGCCTACTATCGGCGCTTCGTTCGGGATTTTGCAAGGATTTCCGCACCGCTCACAAACCTCACGAAGGACGCCGAGAAGTTCGAATGGGCCGAGGAGCAGCAGCAGGCATTCGACGAGCTGAAGCGACGACTGCAGACTCCTCCTGTCCTTGGACATTTCGACCAGGATGCGGAAACCGAGATTCACACGGACGCAAGTAACGCAGGACTTGGCGCGGTACTGGTTCAAGTGCAAGATGGAACCGAGCGAGTCATCGCCTACGCAAGTCGGACATTGTCCAAGGCGGAGAGAAATTACTCCACGACTGAGAAAGAATGCCTTGCGGTCGTCTGGGCAATCACGATGTTTCGTCCGTACTTATACGGGAGCCCGTTCCGCGTAGTCACGGACCACCACTCGCTCTGCTGGCTTGCGAACCTCAAGGACCCGTCAGGACGCCTCGCTCGATGGAGTCTCCGACTGCAAGAGTTCAACATGACCGTGGTCTACAAGTCAGGCCGCAAGCACAGCGACGCCGACTGCCTGTCCAGAGCTCCCGTCGAAACACCTTCCGGCAGCAGTGACGACGATGACGACGAGTGTTTCCTGGGCGCAGTGAACACCGATGACATTGCCCGACGTCAACGAGGCGATCCTGAGCTGCGCGCACTGATAGAGCACCTGGAAGGGCGCGGAAGTGCCATACCACGTGTTTTTTCACGTGCGCAGTCGACATTTGCCATTCGACAAGGTGTACTCTACAAAGAGAACTTCCGAAACAACAACTCACCGTGGCTGCTGGTAATCCCGACCGACCTTCGGGAGGAGATCTTTCAGGCCTGCCACGACGACCCGACGTCCGGACACCTAGGTTACAGCCGGACACTGGCCCGTATTCGTGAAAAGTATTACTGGCCCAAGCTCCCAAAAACCGTCCACCTATACACACGGTCATGCCATGAATGCCAGCGACGCAAGAAACCCCCCACAAGACCGGCCGGACTCCTGCAGCCAATTTCTCCACCAACAGCACCCTTCCAGCAGATCGGAATGGATCTACTTGGTCCTTTTCCGCCGTCGACGTCGGGAAATCGCTGGATCATCGTCGCCACAGATTATCTCACGCGGTACGCCGAAACGAAAGCCCTTCCTTCCGGAACTGCTGTGGAGGTTGCCAAGTTTTTCATTGAATCCATCGTCCTCCGGCACGGCGCTCCCGAAGTCCTGATCTCAGACCGTGGATCCTCGTTCATGGCCCAGCTGACACAAGAAGTCCTTCGTCTCAGCCAGACCAGCCATCGTCGCACCACGGCGTACCACCTGCAGACCAACGGGCTGACGGAAAGACTCAACAAGACCATCGCCGACATGATCTCCATGTACGTCGACGTGGAGCACAAAACTTGGGACGAGGTGTTGCCGTACGTCACTTTTGCCTACAACACGGCCGTGCAAGAGACCACCGGGGTTACCCCCTTTGAACTAGTTCATGGTCGCAAAGTGACGACAATGCTGGACGCGATGTTACCCCACGAAACGACTGTCGATGGAAGCGACGACGCCCAGGTGGTTGCCCAACGGGCAGAAGAAGTCCGTCAGCTCGCCAGACTCCGTATCCAAGCCCAACAACGTATCGACACTGGCCGCTACAACCTTCGTCGCCGGGACGTCAACTTTCAACCCGGAGACCGGGTGTGGGTGTGGACTCCGATCCGCCGCCGTGGTCTCAGCGAAAAACTCCTGAAGCGCTACTTTGGACCTTACAAAGTGCTTCGTCGACTCGGGGATCTGACCTACGAGGTGATGCCCGACGGAACACGGACTTCATCACGCCGCCCTCCACGACCAGAAGTCGTCCACGTCGTGCGCATGAAGCCATACTACGCTCGATAGGACTGTGGACCATAAGTGTTCCAAATGACTCTTTAGTTTACCCTTCTTTTTTGTTTGCTTTGTTTTGATTTGTGCTGCATCGGGGCGATGCTCTTTTTAAAGGGGGGAGTAATGCCGCGCGCGCAGCTGGCCAGGTAGGCAGCGCGCGCGTGGCCTAAGGGTTATCGCGCCTGACTCCCACGCGTAAGGCCAGGGTTCGATTCCTGGCCGTGCCTACACATTTTGTTGACGCCGTAATGTGATGTTCTAGTAAATTCGAGAACCGCCTTGCTAATTCGAGGTTAGAATGTTCTACGTCCCGAACCTTCTACGCCGAATGTTCCGGAAGCCCACGCGTGTACAAAAGGGGCTCCGCCTGGCAAGCCAAGTCAGTTTTCACCCCAGCGTTCGACTCTGCTGTCACGCCGATCTCGACGCCCGCGACGCTTTGTTCTCTTCTGTTATAGTTTTTCCTCTTTATTTTTGGGCACAAGTTCGCCCCATTAAACGTTTAGTTTCTTCAGTTATTCGCCGCCTCATCATTTGTCCTTCGTGACAATATTATGCAATAAACCAGTTGTCATCGTTAACCTGTCTTGACCATGACATAGTGGCAGCGGTGGGATTCAGTGTTGCCCACGACAAGAACAAAGGCTATTATAACAATAAGGGACGAAGGAACATTGCAGTATGCGCTTCTGCTATTTGTATTGCAGCCACCGACAGCCTGTTAGCAACCTTTGAATGGACCCTTTTTAGAAGTGTGCGTCATCTATACTCCGTTCACCCTTAAGCTTAGACTATAGAGGGAGCTACGTGCCTGCCGGACCAATCAGCCGCCTCCCTCTTATCACCTGACCCGGCTCTCCGAGCGTGGGTATGGCCGGGAGCGTGATGACGTGGAGAAAGAAAGGCGTATGACTGGTCTAACGAGGACGTAGCTTCCACCGCAGTCTCAGCTTAAGGGTGAACGGCGTATGGTAGCTGTAGCACCAATTATCAAAGTCCGCCCTTGTTTGGGTACACGCTCTGGGCATGTATTGTATACGAGGGCTTTGCAAGCATTTTAGCGTCAACTCTGCTTGGCTGGTATCGAGAACGAATACTGCGTCTAAGTTCGGCAAGGACTCGGATGCAATTACAGGCTTCGTGCCTAATAAATAGTAACCACCAATGTTGCTTGATGGGATCATGAAAGGGTCTTTTACAGAAAGAAATGCCTAATTTCAATTGAGCCTAATTGACTGGTTGTCATCTTTTTATTTTAATATGGCAAGTCAATAACATACACATTGAAATTGCCGCGCGTGTTGCCGAGTGAGCGCATGACCGACTGGGTTACCGCGCTTGGCTATCACGCGGAGGCTCCGGGTTCGATTCCAGTGAGCGGACTCCTCTTTTATTTATTCTTTCAACTCTACATTCTCGTAAGTTCGAGAACCGTCTCGTCTGATCGAGTTACGAATGTTCTACGCGCCGAATGTTCCACACCGAATGTTCCAGAAACACCCGCGGGTACAGAAGCTACTCCGCATGGCGGTCCGGGGTCAATCTCGCCCCAGCGTTCGATCCTACTATTACGCCCCGTTCGACGCCCGCGACGGTCCGTTGTTATCTTCGGTTTCCTTTTTGTCTTGGGCACACGTTCGCCCCATTAAACATTTCAGTTTCCTCAGTTATTCTCCCTTTCGTCACCTCGTCATTTGTGGCAATATGTCGATAGCTTTTAGCACACCGAATCATACGAGGGGGGACCGAAACGTAAGATGAATAAATTTCTGAAGGGCAGGCCGTTTGTAGTACCAGCTAGCAGTGCTTAGCAGCATCCATTCCGAGGAAGTTAATTGCAGCTCGTCGAATGTACGTCTCATAGTCTTCGGAGCTTTGCAAAACCCGAATGCCATTCGGAGATACTCGTATTTCCCGTCAGGTGTTGCGAATTCCGTTTTGTGGATATCCTCCGGCCTTAGGCGTACGGTGATGAAAGCGCGGTCTTCACATTCATGACGTTGGAGTACTTCGACTAGTGACGCTTGGTATCGTCGATCACATCTTTCATGATGCGCATGGGATTTGATGAATTTACAGTCTCTCCGTTCAGCTTTCTGTACTCGTGAACCATTCTTCGTGGAGTCGTTGGGGGTGTGGTTGATCCACGGCAATCGTTGGCGCAGCATATTCGCTCTCACTCGGCTGTATGATGCGCTTCTGCATGTAGACGTTGACCTGGTTGCGAATGAATTCCCTGTCTGCTGGGGAGCACCTGTACGCTCGGGACACATCTCGTATGTTTTCCCGCAAGTCGATAGAGTGTTCGGCGTGTGGACGAGGTCCACGAAGTCCAAATGAGTCACTCACGAAGGCGCCGCTGTGTCTTTTGAGAGTACACCGGAGCCTGTCTGCGTCGTCGAATGTTGCGTCATCCGCAAGGCCGCTTGTTCAATGTTGTGCAATAACTCTTTGTTGGGAGCCTCTCGTTTCGCGTTCAGTCTTATGTATTCAGTTTATGGTAGTCGGTCGTTATTGTAACTTCTCGATTACAGAACGAAGCGATTAATGTCTCCGCCGTTCTGCCTTCCGGCTGCGTGGAAGCGGTTAAATCAGTTATTATGTCGTGTGCCGATTGTTCGTTGTCGTCTTTCTGTAGTTGAATGATCGTGATATCATTCGAGGCGTGGAACGTGACATCAACGTTAGCCTTTCGGCGCCAGTCAGATCCCAAAATCACATTCAAAGTCTCCGGCAGTGCAGCGATTACAACGTTTTAAAGCCGCGTTCGTGTGGCACCAACGGTAATAGGGAGTTTTAGCGAGTCGTTTTTCAAGCACACGGTTCCGAAATCACGAACGGTACAGCTGGTCCGTTCCGTGAAACCGTACGTGAAATTTGAGATACTTTAGCGAATCGTGAAAGTTGCTCGACCGTGTAAACGATGATGATGATAGTGCTTAACGGCGGCGCCGTCCTCTAGTGAACATGTGAAACATTCTGCAACGTGTAAATCCGTGGCGGACACCGTGGTGGCGGCTCGTGTTTCCGGCGTACGACTGATGTAAACAAGACGGCCGATGTAACATTTGCCGATCGGAATTTCAAGACTGCGAAGCTAGATGGAGTAAAAAGTATCTAAAGGACCGTAAAGGTATGTGTTGTGTCTCCGTCGTCCTGAACTTGAACGATCGTTCACGTTGTGTGCCGTCGAACCAAATCATTTCGTCTGCTCGCGGTCGCCACAGCAGCTAGTCTGCCCGCAGATCGCAAAAATTTACTAACATGCGTAGTTTACAGCATTCACGATCGCTTACCATTGTGAGCAGTCCTCGAAATGATTTGGTTCAACCTCTCAAATGAAGCAGACTAACAGGACGGCAAATCTCCTGCCGCTGTCCTAAGCCTAACGCTCGGCTGGGTCGGCGAAGGCAGTCGCCGAACCGACCGCATCTTTTTTTCACCCGAGTCGTGAACGGTGCTGGCTGCGTTGCGGTGACGACTCCAGCGGCCGGAATGGGAGAAACGAACGAGAAGAGCCTCCCGACGTCCCGAACGACTCGCGCGCGCATGCGCAGTGGCGTCGCCGATGCGTTGGAGGGCGAACCGTTCGTGTGGAAACGACCTGCTAAAACTCCCTACTGTCTAGCGTTGTCGCGTTTTCCGGCACAAGTCTGCGATCGAGAACTTGAATGTGCTCTTGTCCGTTTCAAGTGCGCGCGCTCATGTCGGGGTGTGTTACGGATGGTGCGATGATATAGATGGTGGCACCGTTATCAATGCAGACTTTAGCGGGCCTCTCGTTGTTTACAAATCTGTTAACGATGGGAAGGCTGCCGCCACTCGATTGTGCCACTCGATCTTAGAAAACAGTGCACTTGTCGAATAGCGACTGGGTTCTGGGTGGATGGCGTTGAGCCAGCGCTGCGTCGCGCTTCTACACGGAGTGCTGCGCTGGTCTTAGGCCTCGTGCAATGTCGCGACAGATGACCGGACTTGTGGCAACTGAAGCACTGTGAGGAGGTCCATTGGAAGGTGTTTGAAGATGTTGGTTCTGACGATTGATTTTATTTTCTGGGATTTTCCGAACGAGTTTGGTTGGTCCGTTGCGCGTGCGTAGTTGAACTTTCGATTCGTCTTCGGAAGTCAAGCATGACGGCGCGCTCGATTAGTTTATGACTGATTTGCAGCATTGCGCTGCCAGTGGATTGGCCCATTTATCGTCTTTAATGTCGTTGAGGATAAGCGAGATTCGTTCCTCAATGGCCAAGGTTTAAGGAGCCATATCGAGCTTGGCGTTTTTCGTATAAATATGCTGGACTATCGACTCACATTCCAGCAGCAGTCACCTGTTCTGGAAGTCGAGGAACTCGTGCATGGTCATTTTTCGCATTAATCGTTTCATGAGGTCTGCCTTCCAGGATTCCCAGTCGTTGATTTTTGATCCGTACAAGGTGTGCCAATCCTTGGAGTCGGGAGATGGCGTCAGCCAAGGTAAGGTCAGGCGTTCAGTGCGCATGGGCGGAGATGCGTTCCACCTTGGCAATCCAGCGTTTGACATTCATTTCGATGCTGCCGTCGGTGAGTGGAACAGCTCTGGATGTGTCGCCCGTTGAATGGATCTGAAGCGGTTGGTTCTGGCTTGGGATTCCGCGATTCGTTAATGTGTCTGTGCGATCACGCCAAGAATCTCGGCAGTGGCACCCGGGCCGGTAGCCCTCCACGACACCGCCCCCCCCCCCCCCCCCCGGTCTCGTGGCCGGCCGCGGCCCCCACCCCACGCTCTCGCGTGGCCCGTCACGCCCTCCCTTCCACTCCCCCCGCTCTCGTAGCCCGCCTCGACACTTCCCTGAGCGCTGCACCCGGGGCGATCCGCCCCGGGAGCAAGTGCACAAGGGGTCACAAACTTTCGGCTTTTACCTCTTGTGACGCCACTGACTCTCGGTGATTTCGTGGCTTAGCGTTTGGCGTTGACGTTGGGGGAGGGGGTGGGGGGGGGGGGGGGGGGGTCGGGGGCTGGAGGCTCGGAATCGATGACGTTGTTCAGGGTCTCCCTCGGGAGCGTGGGAGCGATGTTTGCCTTCGGCCGTTGCACTGTCGGGCCGTTACCGGAAACTGCTGCTTCATCTGCGTCGGAAACGTATGACGTCTTCTTTGAAGAAACAGTTTGGACGAGGTGCAGCATTTCGGCTCGTATAGGCGTTCCGTATCGGCTTGAAGCTTGTCGTTGGCCGCGGAGAGGTCCTCGATGCGGTACTGCCGTGCGTTGCGAGACACGCGGACGGACGTAAGGGAACCTGCAGAGCTTTGGGCTTCTCGCCTTGCGCTGTCGTCCCAGAGCCGCCGAAGTAGCTGTTTGTTTGGTCCAGAGCATGGTAGTTGACGGAGTTAAAGGGATACTGAACCAAGGAATTTAGTGTCCATAATAAGTGGCGCACGTTCATTCCACGAGCCAGCAGCCGCCGGTGTGCGCGAGCTCACACAACAAAAATGACGTCAAAGACCTCCATTCGCGGTTAAGATGACAGTGAAATGTACGGGCTTCGGGCCAAAGGAGAATAAAGACAAGTTTTTCATCTACACAGTGGTGTCTGGTGTAAAAGGTAAGTGATTAATTGGTCTAACAAGCACGTAGCTTTCACTTGTAGATATGAAAAGCCTGTCTTTATTCTCCTTTGGCCCGCAGTCCATGCATTTCAAGGTTTTTGACGTAATTTTCGTTGCGTGTGCTCGCGCACACCTGCGGCTGCTGGCTCGTGGAACGAACGTGCGCCACTTATTATGGACACTAACCGCCGAATTCAGAAACCTCACTCAAACTACACTCACACTTAAGGGCCGCTCCACTTCCTCGAGGAAGGCGCGAGGGCCGGCGCTGGCCAATCGCGAGGACGGACCCGCCGTCGCGATTGGCCAGCGCCGGCCCTCGCGCCTTCCTCGAGGAAGTGGAGGGCCGAATTCAGAAACCTCACTCAAACTACACTCACACTTAAGGGCCGCTCCACTTCCTCGAGGAAGGCGCGAGGGCCGGCGCTGGCCAATCGCGAGGACGGACCCGCCGTCGCGATTGGCCAGCGCCGGCCCTCGCGCCTTCCTCGAGGAAGTGGAGGGGCCCTTAAGTGTGAGTGTAGTTTGAGTGAGGTTTCTGAATTCGGCGGTAAATTCTTTGGTTCAGTATCCCTTTCACACGCAACAAAAATGACGTCAAAGATCTCCATTCGCGCTTAAGAGGACAGTGAAATGCATGGGCTTCGGGCCAAAGGAGAATAAAGACAGACTTTTCATCTCTACAAGTGAAAGATACGTGCTTGTTAGACCAATTAATCTCTTACCTTTTACACCAGACTTCACTGTGTAGATGAAAAACTTGTCTTTATTCTCCTTTGGCACGAAGCCCAGACATTTCACTGTCATCTTAACCGCGAATGGATGTCTTTGACGTCATTTTTGTTGCGTGTGCTCGCACACATCGGCGGCTACTGGCTCGTGGAAAGAACGTGCGCCACTTATTATGGAAACTAAATTCCTTGATTCAGTATCTCTTTAAGTTATACCAGCTGTTGTTTCGTGAAGCGTTGAAGATCATCCGTGTTTCCTGCGTTGAGCGCTTCTTTGATCGTGAAGCGCCGTCTGGTGGTTTGGATTTCGTGGACGCCCGTTGACGACAGGGTGTGGCCGCTCGTGGCTTTCCATGATGTCGGCTGCGCCATGTCAGGTTCTTCTAGCGTTGTATCCGATTTTCGTGAAGATACTGAATTATACGAAGGCGGATGTGGGGTTAAGAATAATACGTAGGTCTATTTAACTTGGTTACAAGATATTAAGCTGGATTAGGTATACATTTTGTAGGGGAGAACGGGCGCCTCTTTTCCGTATCGTGCGCTGTCTCTTGGTCGTCTCGCTTGTGAGGAGGCTCCTCCGCAGCGAGCTGCAATCCGACGCCCTGCTCCTCTAGGCTCGGAATTCGCTTAGGTCACGTAAACCAGGGGGCCCGCTTTTGGAAGCTCCACAGAGGTGTAATGGGACAGCCGTGTCTGGTCGAAACATTCGGCGGTCTGTCTGGGCCCGATCGGTGGTTCACGCGGCAGAGACGTCGCGCCGATGACACAACGAACGAGGTGCCAGGGCGGCTCCGCACCCAGTGCGAACAGGTATTCACGTAGATCTTACTGACACTGTTTGTTCAAACGTGTCTTCCTGAACATCGGCTCCCTCCCGCATCCTTGAAGCCACGAAAAACGCCGCAGCTATTTGTTTACATGTGCGACGCTTTGCAGAGCCGTGCCGGACGTTCCCTGTTAGAAACGATGGTAGTAGTTTTGACTTCGTAGCGATCAAGTTCGTCGCAGTCGACCAAGGCGGATATCCCGTCATCAGGAGAGGTGGGCATTCGGGACCGTTTAAATAGATATTTCGTAGCGTCAACACTACATCGCGCGTATACAATCCCCAAACCACCCCAAACAAGCGTTGCCGGAAAGACCACCCGGTACTGAAACTAATTGTGGCCCACTCTGCAGTGACTTTCTTCACCAAAACGCCTCGGTACTACGTTCAGGCCTTAGTAATCTCTTCGAGTAGGCGTACTTCCCGTTGTGTCGCTGCTCTTACCTGCATGTTGTCGTCAAGACATGCCATCGCAGCTTCACAGACATCCACGAGGTGGTTTATGGTTATCGTTTTATTAAGTTTAGAACACATTTTCTTGCGTTATCCTACAAAATATTGGTATTGGTGAAGTCAAACTTTAACCTGCTTCATGTCCAAGTAAAGAAGTGGCTGCAGAGTTTGGTTTTCGTACCGTTTTAAGTGGGAGGATGAAATTATGTTCTCATACGGGAAAACTAGAACTTCCGGTGTCTCGCAAGCTCCCGATCCCCGTGATAGCGGGCTGTTGCTATGACGACAGCGTCTTTGGCAACACGGACAACCAATCGGAGAGCTCGGCATAGTTCGGAGCACTTGGATTTTAATTAACAACAAACGCAGGCGGCCTTTCTGCCAAGACTTCTCTGGAGATCGTGTCCATGCAGTAAATGTCGACGCTACCCCAATTTAAACGGGCCCAAATGCCGAGGCCGGGATAACCGCTTTCGTCTACTGCTACGAACTCGATCGCTACGAAGTCAACACAGCTGTCATAGTTGCTAGAAGGAGACGGCCCGCGCAGCTCGTTTTCAAAGCTGTACATGGAAACAAGTCGCCGCGGCGTTTTTCGCGGTCTTGGAGATGTAGGAGTGAACCGACGTCCACGAAGATACGTTTAAATTACGAGAGCGTAAGCAAGAGCCACATAAATATCTGTTCGCATTCGGAGCGGACGCGCGCGAGTTCGATCGAAGCGCTGGATTCGCTCTGTTGGACCGAGTCTTGGTAAGCGCTTCGGGACCGATCTTTTACGATTGCAACTCAATGCTGACGTGAAACTCGGCAGAGGAAGGTTGGACCTGCATCGCGTAATTCCACGAACTGTTCTAGCTCGACACAGTTGACGTACCGTCGTGTCGGAATAAAATTGGCATACTAATAGCAAAGTGTTCATGACTAATGCTGCGAAGGTAATCCATACGGCGTTTATTTGAGCTATATATAATACAAAACGAGAATATAAAATCGATTAGAGTGTCCCTTCTTGACGACAGCATTCGTCACCGCAGCCTCGGAAAACGAGATAAAAAGGGTTTGAGACTGACCTCTTAAAGGGATGCTGAACCGAAACTTTGATTTCAGAAAACAACGCAGAAGCGCTAGGCGGGACGCTACAAACCCGAAAGTATCACCCATAAAGCGATATCTCCAACGGATGGTCGTATTTTTGTGAAAGAAGCGCGCGCTTGAACAAGGCCGAAAAGGCCCGTGACGTCGCGATTCTCGTTTATTCTTCTCGCTTTGACTCCGCAAGGACGCGAAGAAGAAAGGAAGCAAGGCCGTTTCCCCTCCTTCTCAACTATTCTGCAGGTGACGCGACGTCGTGAGTCTCATTCAGTCGCATACTTATTTTACAAAAATACGGTCACCTGTTCGAGATATCGCTTTAAAGGGATACTGAACCAAAGAATTTAGTGTCCATAATAAGTGGCGCGCGTTCTTTCCACGAGCCAGCAGCCGCCGGTGTGCGCGAGCACACGCAACGAAAATGACGTCAAAGACCCCCATTCGCGCTTAAGAGGACAGTGAAATGCATGGGCTTCGGGCCAAAGGAGAATAAATACAGGCTTTTCATCTCTATAAGTGAAAGCTACGTGCTTGTTAGACCAATTAATCGCTTACCTTTTACACCAGACACCACTGTGTAGATGAAAAACTTGTCTTTATTCTCCTTTGGCCCGAAGCCCATTCATTTCACTGTCCTCTTAAGCGCGAATGGAGCTCTTTGACGTCATTTTTGTTGCGTGTGCTCGCGCACACCGGCGGCTGCTGGCTCGCGGAAAGAACGCGCGCCACTTATTATGGACACTAAATTCCTTGGCGACAGTGTAAGTGAGCGATACTGTCGGCCGTGTTTATTTGATCGTAAAAATGTGCGTAAGACAGACTTGAAGGTGTCGTAGGATTTCATCGTAACTTATACAAAATTTACGATAATTTCCTTTCGGGAATACCCATTTGTTTTTAGGTTTTGTCGTACGCACATTTTTAGCGTAAGGTTGTTTTGTGCTGGGTTGGGAACCTGCTAGAAGCTATTTTCTGAAACGTTAGACTCACCGTTCCGCTGTCTGTGAAAAGTAAGACTTCAAAGTGCCATGAGAACAGTCGAGCGGCGCGTGCTTGTTATACTGTCAAGAAAGGGAAGCACGGCCTATGGGCCACCATCTAGGTTGGCAACTCCCAGGACTTTTGTTTTAATAAAGGGCTTCTCGCTTTTGCCATTTTTGATGGTACTGTACATGCCTAATACGAAAAACGATATCCACAAACAGGAAACAGAGACGTGTGTCTCTGTCCCCTGTTTGTCTATTGCTCTCTTCGTAATGAGTACTAACCCAATACGCTCGTCAAACTCATCATCTATATGCCTCGTGCTTTCTTAAATTTGCATAGTGACAAACGAAAGCGTGCTCTGCTGTTGATATTGCATTTTTGTCTCAGCTAGCCCGCGTCCTTATGTCAGATGACATATGTCTAGTCATAACCGTTACAAAACAGGAATAGACCTTTCCGGAAATATCTGGCACCCTCGGCGTCCGCTTTCCGCATTGTGACGTTCAGATGTATGACAGGTGAAATTATCCAAGAAGCGAAAACAAAGTTGACGTTGATTTAGCAGTTTGTGATTTCAAAACGCAGCGAAAAAAAAAGTATGTGATGACCTTTTTTTTTTGTTTGCATAATTGTTTGCGTGTGTTCTGAGCTCCTTACGATAAGAAAAAAAAAATAATCGTGCTGCTACCAGGATATACGAAACGTTCGACCCGGGACGAGCGTACATCTGAACAGCTCCACAATTCCCCTCGTTGCAAGGTCTCCTAGGATTTTCCAGAATGGTCTATTCTGGCCGTTTCCAGTTGTGGCGTCTTTCTTCGCTTCGGCAAGCGAAGAAATGCGCGTACAAGACTGCGAAATCCGCACGCTGGGTTGCAATTTCGTAAACATATAGGAGAGAATCAAACGTGTCGTATGATTCCCTCTAAATTTAGCCGGAAGCGTTTCCTGTAAAATTTAGCAGGCCGCACCATACAACGTACACAGACCATGATCCGCTGCAAACCTCACCAATAATGGCAGCCACCGGGAAATAGAATAATGAGACAGGGACGGCAATAGCGTTTGTACACGTCGAAAAAACAGTTATTTACTTATACTATAGTATATATCGCAGACCAACTTTCAGGTGTATCTCCACTTCAGAAGTTTATAGACGTTCATGTTTAATACGTATGAGCCGATTGATTTAGCACGCGCTTCGTCAAAACTTCAGTGAATGTGAAGTGAGAGGAGGCAACGAATAAAAGATTCTGTTAGTTGGAGTCAGCACAGCCTAAATTTATTTATTTAGAGACAAAAAAGTTCCCGAGTGGTGATGAAAAGACCCGTCTTGTGACTTGCACCGTGACAACCATCCAACGTTTGTGAGGTCACAGCCACTTAAACACAACGCCGGGAGTTCATATCCAATGTCTGCGGTCAGATAGGACCCTCTGTCGGAACGAATCGAGTTTACTTTTCTAACAATGATATAACATTTCTACTAAGATATGCGATTCGTTCGGCCTAGTCCGTTTGAACCATATCGCCGCCGCGCTAGTGACGTTTGGGCGATTGGCAGCACTAAGAAATATTCGTAGGTCGTACGCCGCAGATGGCGGACCACGTGGGCGCGTGCTCAGTTCCTATTCAAAGTAACGGCACGGGGCCCTAATGGCAACGCAAATAAGGAGTTTTGGAATATGGGGCCCCAACGTTTGGGTTCCACTAAGAAATTGAGGGACCCAAACGTAACATGGTTGGCGCCGACGGCTTATAGAAGAGGGGTTTCGCAACGCAGCGCAGCGCAGCGCGCTTACGTTTCCCGCTTGCAGCGCAAATGTGGCTAACGTGCGTAATAATGAAAAAAAAAATATTACTATTACGTAAAGCATATGCGCCTAGCAAGTACTTTTTGTTTACAAATAAGAGTTAAAGTAAATGCCAATCAAGCCTGCTAAAACAAGAGACAATCTAAAATCAGTTTAAATGTTGTTGGCTGTATTCAGCCGAAACAATCCACTCCGTAGCGCGTTCTAATTTTGCGCTCGTTTTCGGATATTTTGGGCGTTCGTGTGCGCTTTGACCGTCTCTTGCCGAAGATTTAGGCCTTCTACTATGCCGAAACTGAGACGAACGCGAGCGAGCATACTCTGCGAGCAGCTGCTCTATTTAGATCTGAGCTGGAGCGACTTTGAAGCTTTGAAATACTTGTTTTCAAGCTGCAGGTATCGTGTCATGAACGAAATCCCCTCGGAGCCTCGGAGTAGCAATACGTTGCCATGTCAACGATTACCGCATCTTTTTAGCCTTAGGAACGGCCAGAATCGAGGACGAACTTTAAAATGGGGCGAGCCCACTGCTCATTCATTGTGACTTGAGCGAGATGTAGCAAAGCGAAAGCCGGTTGCACCATTCATTAGCAATGAAACTGGTTAATACTGCAGCGACCATGACTAATTTGCTCCAAAGCGAGCGGAAAGGGCGCCGCCATGTTTGCCGGCGCAACCCGGCTCCAAGCAAATAGGGGCCTCAGGCTATTTCTCGAATTTTGCGTTAAGGGCGAGCGCCAACCCAAAACCCCAACAGAGTTTGGGTTCTGCGTATGCGCAGTTTTGAGCCCCTATTTCTTAGGGGCCCTTAAGCTCTGGGGCGCCCTATTCTAGAACTCTCTAATATCTTGTGTATGATCTACCAAAACGCCCCAATACCCGGTGTCTTCTCATTTTAATAAAACCTGCCTCACTGCTTCATGGAGGCCCAGACTCGTGCTAAGCCCTTAACCTGTCCACTGCGACTCCGTTACTTCTCTTTGTATCCTCAAACGAAGACGTCTTTTCAAACAGGTGTTCAATCTCTTCTAAACTCTTGCCCTTTGTTTCAGGCAAAAAAAATAAGACGGCGAAAAAACAGGCGGCTATAACGGCGCCGAACATCCAGTATGTGCCATCGGTTCCCATGAACTCCTGCATATTGTGGTACTCCTTGACGACCACAAAGCCACAAGAAAAACCGAAGGCGGTGCAGATGCCAGTGGCAAAGCCCTTGACACGAAGAGGCAGCATCTCTCCCAGGATGACCCACGGAAGGGGACCCAACCCCATCGAGAAACCGACAAAGTACACACTGAGAACGGCCAATGGCAGCCAGCCGTAGGACTCGAGAAACTCGTCTCCTCGGGCCTTCTTGAAGTGGAAGCACAGTCCTAGGAGGACGAGGCTCAAGCTCGTCACGGCGGATGAAAACAGCAGCAGGAGCTTTCTTCCCAGTCTGTCTGTCAGGAGAGTGGCCGCGAGCAGCGCGGCCACCTGGATGACGCCGACGATGATGGTGCAGTCTTCGGGAGACATGGACGTCCCGTTGGCCGCGAATATGTCGTTCGCAAAGAAGAGGATAATGCAAATCGCAGCAAACTGCTGCATGAACATAGGAAGGAGTGTGCAGAGGAAGGGTCTGTAAACGTGCGGCAGTGTGAGGTCGTGCAAGGAGAACGCTTCGACGTTGCTGATGCTCGCCTCCAGAGTCTCAAGTTCTTTCTCAATCTCGGTGCCCACGTAGAACTGCAGGGCCTCCGTGGCCGCCTTGCGGCAGCCTTTCTGCAGCAACCAGCGCGGTGATTCCTTGCACCAGGGCAATGTGGCCGCCATGATGACGCTGGGTGTGAGGCAGCAGGCAGCCAGCCACTTGTAGTCGAGCCATTTGCCCAAGACGAAGACGATCAGGTTACCAATGGTGAGGACCATGTTGCTTCCTGCGTTTAGCAGTCCCCGCACGTTTGCAGGGCAGATCTCGGAGATGAAGACGGGCACCGCCAGGGCCACTATTCCAATGCCGACGCCTGTCAGGAACCGGCCCACAAAGAGTAGGATGGTTGTTGTTCCGAAAATGATGAATAGATAGCCAGAAGTGAACGAAGCCGTCGAGAAGAGGAGCGAACCCTTGCGGCCCAGCCAGTTCACAAGCTGCCCTGCGTAAGCCAGTAATACCCCTGTCAGACGGCATTTTAAAGGTCCTTTTCACTAAGCTCCTTTATAAAATCGGCGAACCAACGCACGCCGTAGAGCACGTGTGCGCGCCACAGAGCACGTGCGCACTCCACATCGCGAGCTGATTGGCCGATTTTTTTAAAGGAGCTTAGTGAAAAGGTTCTTTAGAATGCCGTCTGACAGGGGTATTAAGCACTGTTGTGTCGGCACTTAAGAATAATTCTTCAAATGATTGTTTTCCAGATAAGAAATTCATAGACTTTTTTTTTAGAGCGCAGCTCTTAGGCCTCATTCACACAGCCGGCGTTTCTCCCATCCCGTCACCGTCGCGAGGGGCGTTCCCGTCAAAGGAGAGGATTTTCGGCCCGGTTTTCGCCGGAAAGCTGTGCCGCGCCGGGTGCCGGGCGGCGTAGGGAGCTGCTCTACGGCACCGGCGTTCCGGTGTCCCGGCGGATGACGGAGTCCCGCCCCCATCGAAAACCGACCAATTACAAAATAGAAAAGTTTCGCTAAGTTTGGAAGATTTATCATCGTTCGGTTGCCAACCGTGAGCCAACGCTTGAGTGTTGTTTTTCCTGTTTTTCTTGTTCCTTTTCGGCGGGAATTGCTAATAGCAGACGCAAATCCTTAATTTACAAAAAAAAAAAGAAAGAAACGTGCGCACTAATGTTCAGGCACAATTACCTCTTATTTTTGTAATTTAAGTTAAATAAATAAGCAATCCGATCTCCAATCCTGCCGTCGCGGCCTCCGTCGCTTTGCTTGCGCGGCCTGTTCGGACACCCTGCCGTCGCGTCCCCGCCCCGGCGTGCTCCCGTGACGGTGCCGGGATGGGAGAGGCGCCAAGGTATATGTACATGGGTAGCGAAGCTTCGGCCCAAAAGCGGTTCAAAATAAATCGAAAGCGACATCGACCTGGAGGGTCACGTGAAGGATGCGATTGAAGCGCGACTAGGAGAGGTGGGGACAAACATTATTAAAATTAATTAGTTTGTGACTAGAAGTATAATCATTTGTATTTTTAAACAAGCTAAATATAATTATTAAACATTATAAATCATATTTGGCGCCCTATAAAATTTAAAACTGTCTTTGTTTTTGCTAATATTAAGCATACTTCTTACTAGCGTCCCCTGCATGCCACTAGCAAAAAGGCCGGCTACCAATAGCGATATTTGTGGCGCGCGCAAAGACAGGCTGCTGACGTCCGTCTGCTTGCTTGTGTTTGGGCCTCCACGTGCTCTTCGCTTTTAATTGTTTTAGCGGCAGTTAACATCATTTGGGAAGTTTTGTTGTTTGCTCAGGCGTGATTAGCCCAGTTACTTTCGCGGGAACTCGGCAGTCGTGCGCTTGGAACTTGGACGCTACTGCGTCCAAGGGGCTCAACGTCCTTTGCGGCGATGAGCTCAGCGCGATACGCAAAGAAACGGTGCTCCGTGAAAGTGTGTGAAAGCGACACCCGCACGGCTGGCGTCTCGCTGCACCGGTTTCCCCTCGACTCTCGAAGGTGAGACTTCGCTACTGTCAGTAACATGCCTGTTGTGTGATGTCATGCCCCCTTGTTCGGTCCTCTCTTAACTCTTGTTAGTTTTACCTAAAACAATTAAGGTTGTCTGGATGTGCACAAGAAGCTACAGCTGAAGGCGTAATATGTTATACTAGGAATGTTTTAACTTCGAAATCACTCTGACATCGCAGCGTTGTGTGCCGTCATTATAAAAGTGCCCGCGATATTCAAATTTACCTCTACCGGCCTGGCTCTGAGGAGCTTAGTGTCGGTGATTATCGGCGTGGTTATCAGTGGCACAACACAGATATAGTAGGGCATCTGTGCGTAAGACTCGTGTTTTTACTCTTCGTGATGTACACAGAGCGTTGAGGTCATGCATTTGTTAATGTCCTTGCTCTGAGTTGCTTTGGTTTGTGGACATTTTGGCTGCATTTTCTTTTCGTAAGTATTCACGGCACTCACATAGCAGCATGCCTTATCTGCAGGCGCGAAGCCTGGGTTCGGTTCTGCAACCACCGAGGTCTACACGGGAAGACTCCATGGCAGCTACGAGACAGGGTAGTTTGCTCCTTACGATTCGAGGAGTCAGCTTCCCTGCGGCCTGGACACCTCCGTCACAATGCGTTGCCAAGTTTGCTTCCCACAGAAGGTAAGCAGAACAATAAACCTTCCGTGCACTTTGTGACTAAGCATGGTTAACTCGCTCTTAGAAAAATAGTTACCACATGGGGCTGAAATATTGCTTCTGTGGGCTTATAACATTTTTATATTATTTGCAGAGACGACACATGGCGACATTTCCAGCAAAAGCTCTCCAGGTTCAGCAGTTGTGCATGGTGAGCTTTTTCCCTGTAACTAACATAAAGTGGCAGCAACTGTCAGCACCAATGCATTACCTCATGGTCTTCATGACCTGAGCCTTTTGCAATAGCACTAGGTGAGATTAGCTGGAAAAAGCTGGTAGAACATGGTCAGAGGTACTGCTAGAAGTTCATTTCAGGCCCGTTTATAATGACATGTTTTATTTGAGGTGACATAATCAACGTCAATATCTGTCCACAGAGCATCTGTCTCCATTCCGACAACCAGTCTTCCAAAATGAAGCTGCCCATGAAAGAAAGTGATTTAAATTTTGTGTTAAAATAGGCGAATTCACCATAAATTTGCAGAGGTGAGTTCGGCACCCTCATCGAGCTACACATACTTCGGCAGTTCAGACCCACGGAGTTTCTGTGGTCACCCTGACGACCAGTCTTCTGAAGTGGAACTTTCGTGGGAACAAGGTGATTTTTCTTGTCGTGTGTTTGAATAGACACATAGGATGGAACTCAACTACTATTCCATGACTAACTTCACGCTAAATTTGTAGAGAGGAGTTCGCCAGCCTCATCGAGCTGCACATACTCCGGCCGGTCAGACTGGTGGAGTTCCTGTGGTCACCCTGACGACCAGTCTTCTGAAATAATCCTGTCATGAAACGAAAGTGAATTTCCTTTTTTGCGTTCAAATAGGGGAATAAGGGAGGACTTCAACCTCTTCTTCTTCGCTAAGTTCACATTAAATTTGCAGAGCGGATTTCTGCGCCTTCATTGGACCACGCATACTCGTGCACCTTACTAGAAAACAGTCCACTAGGGGCCCATAATAAGTGGTGGCCGAATATTGTTTGTGCTATCGTTTTATTCCCATTCTTTTTGTGAGCTTGCTTTCTTAACTGGTAGAAACAGCGCAACTTGATGAAGGACAAGAAACAAGGAGTATACAGACAGGCGCTGTGAAAGTACACAGAGAGGCAATGTTTCTGCCAGCTAAGATGAACAACCAACTCGCCCAACTTTCCGCTCTGTTAAACTTGCTTTCTTACTTAGTTTTTGTAAAAGCCTTTCCTTATTATTTTTTTTTTGCAGTTGATCACAGCTACGCTTTACGTCAAGATCCTGCTCCTGCTCAAGAGTCCAGCGGAGACGTGGCTCACATGGAGATTTTGGTTTCTTCACCGTCGCTTAGAGACTCCCTCTCTGGCTGCTGGGCCTTCTCACAAATGTGAGTGTTTTCTATGATGCGAACTTTTTTTTTGCAGGTTTTGTTTTGTGAAATTATGAAAGGTCAGACCGCAAAAACAAAAAGCCAAGGCTCGAAAAACACTAGCGGATAATAAACTTTACCTTGAGAGCTGATGGCGCAAGGCGTCACATAACACAAGACCGGGTAGCTGGCAGTTACAAATCGAAGTTTGTTCAAAGTTCACCACATTTTTGTGTTTCACGGTATATTTTAATTGTCAAGCACACAAAAATACAAAGAAATGTTCCACACGCAGGTGTTAACACCATGAAATCAAAACAGCTCAAGCGGTTTCACTGAATCATAAGTCTTCCCGCAAAACCTCACGTAAGACAGTGTTATTCATAGTTATCGAAAAGCTGCCCTGGTCATATGTGTGTGATGCTAAGCCTGTCATGGTCCCTTGTCTTATCTGCCAAACGTTCGTTGCCTGTTTTTGTGCCAGCGCTTCACTGTTAAAGTGCCGTGGGCATAAGTATGGTATGGTCAAGCTTTAAGAAAATGCATTTCACAGTTTGAATGCCTATTCTGATTTGCATGTTTCTGTGTGCGCCCCTGTCTTTTTGGACTATCAGGTCTCTGGCTAACATGAAGCGCCCAGTCCGACATAAATATGTACTGCTGCTTTCCTTAACCTTGATTTGCATATGGGTAGTGTACCATAATTGCTGTTCTTGTTTAAATACACTTCAAATCCTTGAGGAGTATTCTTCAGCGTGAATAGATTACACATTTATAAATTGATGGCGAATGCAAGTTTTTTTTGGAGACCTGATCAGGGTCGTTTGTCAAATTGCAGCACCCAGCAAAAGCCGCAGCATCGACAAGAAGAAGATGAACGCCCTGAGAGCCAAGGTGCGACAGCTTCAAGAGCGTAACAAGAGGCTGCAAAGAATGCTGCAACGACAACGTCAGATGAGGACTGTTGCCGAAGTCGTTGAGAATGTCCGCGTTCATGTGTCTCCTGCTGTCGCTGCACTCGTTGAAGCCCAGCTTAGAATGAGCAATGTGAGCCGGTTTGGCCGGAGATGGTGCAGCCACAACAAAGCCTTGGCTTTAGGCCTCTACTTTCATAGCCCCAAAGGCTATAAGTATTGCAGGCGACTGCTCAGGCTGCCATCAGTAAGGTCACTGCAGCTATGGCTTCAGCGTGTGCCACTGAGGGTTGGATTTTACCCTGACATTTTCGAGCTCATAAAGAGGCGGGCAGCTTCTTTTTCTCGAGCCGATCGGGCCTGCAGCATAGTCTTTGATGAAATGCACATCAAGAAAAGAGCTTTCATACAACCCCTCGTCTGACAGGTTCGAAGGACTTGAAGAACATAGTGGACAGCAAGGCAAAAAGCTGGCAAACAAGGCTCTCATGTTCATGGCGAAAGGAGTCAGAACACCGTGGAAGCAGCCGCTTGGCTATTTTTTTGCTCACAAAGGCACACCTTCAGATGTCCTAAAAGATTTCCTCCAGTGCTACAGTGCTCTTGCGGACGGTGGCCTGGAGCCGGTAGCTGTTGTATGCGATCAAGGGAGCCAGAACGTGTCACTTTTTTCAATCATCGTAACTGCGGAAAAGCCTTACGTAGAGATCAATGGCAAGCCACCTTTTTCCCTTTTCGATGCTCCGCACCTTTTGAAATGCCTCAGAAGCAAGTTATTCAAATACGACTTCAAAGTTGGTGATTACATAGTGAAACGTTCCTATATAAAGGAAGCTTAAAGGACCGTAAACTTGAGATCCGTTCTATCCCATAGCTGAATGAGAAGCATTTTATTTTGACCTTCTTGTCAAAGATGTCGATGAAGCTAGAAGCTCAAGTGTTTAGCAATCACTGCGCAGCAGCAATGTATGCGCTTGTTACGTTTCAGAAATTGCCAGCCACAGCTGTTCACACAGCGAGATTCGTTGAAAGAATCTACCGTCTCTTTGACAGCCTAAATAGCTTGCAGAAATTTGCAAAGACGCTATATGCCTTTGCAATGTGTAACGGTTCTATCCATAGGAGTTTCTAAAAGAGTGCATTCTGGTTTTTAAAAGCCTGCAAGTACTCGGGTGTAGAAAGTAGCCGCACTGCATTCGTGGCTTCTGCTTGACAGTTAGGTCACTGCTGCTGCTCAGCAATCACCTCACGGTTCGGTTAATTGCGGATTCTCCTACCTTTTAACCCACCATTTGAAGCAGGACACCCTTGAAAACACTTTTGCTGTTTTACGTTCAAAATTCGGTGCAGACACAAACTCCACTTCCCGTCAATTTTAGGTTGCGTTTAGGCACCTTTTGATTAGAAACCTATTCAAGCTGTCAAAATAATCAAACTGTGCTGACGACATGATGTCTCTCCGTGCTACATTCCCAGCAGGCCTTTTGGTACATTCTCCTCCTCTTTCCTTAGGAAGCACAGTTTTGTTTACCACGGCAGACGATTCGCCTTAAAACTACCCTTCGGCAATAGAAGAGGACAACATGGTTTGTTTTGCTGGGTGGCTGGCATTGAAATTCCTCAAGGTTCATTTCAGTGTAGGAACATCTCTGAAATGTGAGCTGAGGACAGAAAATGTGTGTTTTTCTGAAATCAAGTGCTCTTGTATTTGAGTGTGAAAGGCACTGCCGACTCCGACTTTGGAAACCTCTCAGTTCCTTTTGCTTCTTTCAGATTATTTGTTGAAGCTTGTGAGGAAGTCTTCGAGACATGTATCAAGAACCTAATTTCGAAGGAAAGCGTAGGGCGTACTCCTTGTGTCCTTTTTTACCAGAAGATTCCAAAGTCTCTGACTGTATGTGACGAAAGTGTTTATGATGATTTGTTTTCTCTGATTGCCAGAGTCAGGCTGCACTGATTCGCGCGGAAAAAAAATGCTGAGCTATTTGATACAGCAGCAAAGTGTAAAGCTGGGCAGCAAGAGCACAGGCTACGTTCGTGAGACCACCCAGAGTACTTTTTAAAGCACTGTAGGCACGTTCTATTCGAACCTTTAATTTTCTTCGCTTTCCTGAGGAGTAATGTAGTCTTCTAACTGATCCACATATATAGCGTTTAAAGCTGTCAAGCAACACTGACTTATGAAGTGCAGCATACCATAGGGCTCCAAGATGGTTTACTCCACTTGGCTTCCTTGACCTGCACCAAACAATCGTTGCGTTGCAGTGTAGCCGCACCAGCAGAAGCAAGGTAAAACATTTTCAGCATTATGGTACCTTGCCCAACGACTGCGTAGACAAGCGTAGTTTTTTTCTGCGTATTACAGTGGTGACCACAGTTGCCCTTGGAACACTGTGAAACCTCTGAGTTATTAGTGGCTGCCTATAAACTGTCAATGTTCTCACAACATCTAGCCAATTATACATTGTCTTAATATGTTATAATGTGCCTTATGTACCGCTCTACTACTTTTCTTCCACCATGACACTTTCAAAATAGTGGATACCGATTGTATGATTCTAGTGAGTAATCTGATTGAATGATTGTAAGTGAATAAAACAAATAAAACGCGACTGTTAATGCGACGTTGGACTGGCATTATAGTTATTGTAGCGTATTTTATACACAACACACTCCATCTCATTGATTCACCCTTTTTTGTGAAATTACATCATACGCTTCAAGTTTTCTCACATATTTCCGAGGGATCCTGAAGGAATAAAGAGCAAAACACTGCGGCTCGAGTTTAACCACAGTGCAAAGGCACGATGGTTTGACGAAATGAAACTACTCTCATAGCAGGTCGGCTAACAAAGTCGGCTGCAGAAAGAAACATTTCGAACAAAATATAAGAGAAAGGGCAAATAAGGGCGTAAACGATCCAGTATAGATTAAACATCCCAAGAAAAACCCGAGACTGCAGGTAAAAAAAACGACACACACGCTGAAAAGTATCAAACAAAGCTCAAACACGGAGCTATGTTTGAGACTTTTTAGTGTATATGTCGTTCATTTTACCTGTAGTATCCAGAATTATTTTTGTTTAATTTTTGCGCCAAACCGCAAGCACGCATGACGTCACGTTTTTTTCGGAAGTGTCGTCATTTCCTGTTTATTTTTCGTTCCGCCGGAAGTGTCCCCTCGGCTCATAGATGGCGCTAAAACAGCCTCATGGGCTGCCATTTTTTCGACATGTGGGCTTCTATGGAAGTTTCGCTACCCATGTACATATACCTTGGGTGTTGTTCCATAACGCAATCGGTGTCTGGTAGCCTCGAGCCAGCACGCACCGCCACAGCGCTTTCGAAAAGAAATAAGCACGTCCTGGAGGTGGGCCGTTCAAGAAATACTCCCTCTATTCTTACCTTGTCACGGGCTATGGATGCTAAAGCTTGACACCCGGCACAAATCTACACACTCTAAACAAATTTTCTTGTCTAAACTTTCTCGTAGATCTCTCGTAAAGCCAAAAGCTACGACCTACTGCGGCAGCTTGGCGATCGCTTAGCCCGGAAAAAAAAGTTTTCGCTATGAAACCACATTCTCGACGTGACACTGAATGAGATGCCTCGTGTTCTTGTGTTGTACGCAGTCTAACGATGGATACTTCGTTTTCGCATCAGTCCAGTTTTCTGGACAATTTCTCGCCTAGATCTGCGTCGGATTCCAGGGAGGGGCTCGGTGGATCTCATAAAAAACATGGGTGCTAGGGAGTTTTAAAATATGAATGCCATAGAACATTCTAAATATGTTGGTCAGTATATCATGTTTCTGAAATGTAATATGTAGGCAATATTCGTTCAAAGTTCACACGTATGAAACTAAATAGATACACTGATCGACATATTAAGGTAATAATAATAATATTAATAATAGTAGTTATAGTTATGGTACCATTACTACTACTAATAGTAGTATTAGTTTAGTAGTAACACTAATAATCCACACTAATAATAATAATAATAACATTATTATTCAATATGCCCAGAAATAACAAACAGGTCTTCACCTTAATGCTCAAACAAGATACCATTTAAACCATTTAAAAAAAAAAAAAAAAACCTTGGGGGACGCTTAAGCATCGCCTTTAAGAATGGGACGCGGTAAGGTTATCGAGCCCCGTTCGCAAAAGCTTCTCACATAAACACGCGCTTGCTTCCAGTCTGCGCAAGCATGTGTGCGTGGGCTAGTCCGTAGTGTAACTGAGGTGCCTGGAAGGTGTCTCCGACTGGTGTGTTTACGCGTCAAAAAACGTGGTCCCTCGATTTCCGCCTGATGACGTCATACAAGTGCCATGTTGTCGCCGGTCGCCATCCTGGCGGTGTCTCAGCAGCTGCGGTGGATCTGGCAGACGCGTGTTATGCTGCAGGTCTCTCTCCATTGTGACAGTTCACGGAAGCCACAGGAGCCGGAAGTTGGGACGCTGTGGCGACAGTGAAACTGGCGTTCGCTCGTGCCTTCCGCCAGCATTTCTACAACCAACCGCCAGGATCGCGGCATGACACTCCGGCTTCTGTGACGTCATTCGTTGCCACTTCGGGACCACTTTTGATGTATGGTCTGAAGAGGACGCTAAACCTGTTCGTCGGAGACGCGCTCCAGGCCCCACAGCGTCACGTTCACGCGACGCGCGAGGTCACACGTGACGCCATCACCCTATTCGACCGCTTAATTTAAGGGAAAATTTTCCCGCCCAATTTAGGGGTTCGTTAGGGTAATGACGTCACAGCCACGTGTGACATCACACGTGGCTGCGCTTGTTGCATTATGGGATTTCTGGGTCGCACCGACGCCGGGTTTTCCGAGACACGAGCTCCTCAACGCTGCCGTATTAAAAAGGAACGAGAGAAAGGCAAACGAAAGAAAAAGGTCCCGGAACTAAACGTACACTGAACTTATGAAGTGGTAGCCAGCGTTTCCACTTGTTTTCTGAAAATAGTTAACTTGCTGACCTTTCGCATTATCCAAGCGATTAAAAGCGATTGTACGAGCATTGAAGGGGAAGGGAAAAGCATGGTATGAAGAAAAAATCGAGAGTACTTTCAAGTGGAACGTGATGGAACATAAATTTTCGCTTCACTAAAAACAGACCATTTTGTAAGATTCAATTTACTAGATTGTACGAAAACGTTAGATCGCGAAATGCTCTTCTGTCATATACGGTCATCATGGGAGCTTTATGCAAAAAAAAAAACGAAAGAAAAGAATATAGTGAAATAAAATTAACGACAAAAATACCGCACTATCTTAATAACATCTCAAGAGGCTACGCTAAAGTAGAAATACAATAATAGTGAAATCCTTTCTGTCAATCTCATTGTGCGACAGGTTCCTTACTGCAGCAGAGTTCGAGAAGTTCGAAGTTTGAAGGAGAAAATGTCTTGCTACGCTTTCTGTTAATCCCCGAGAGCTTATATAATATAGATACGTCGTAATCGGCTGCCGAAATACTTTTTTTCTTTCCCTTTCCGCAAGCCCCTTTGTCCACGTTCTCTGCATATTATAGCCTGAAAAATACATATTATTTATGCAGGCACATACTTCTGACGCATCTTTTTTAGATAGGCGACGCCGACGTGCACGACAACAATAACCACTAAAAAAAAGTTGCGGTAGGCACCTTCCTAGCTGTTTACAACGTGTGAGATACATTTCCTGTTAAGCATGTAGACGCGTTTTTGTGGGTATTGCGTTTGCTTTTAGAATTTAGCGCTTGAACGTGCACTTCTCTTCGTTAAAACGGAATGCTTCAGGCAAAGTTACTGGTTTGGAGTGGAGCTTTTGGCTCCAAACATGGTGGGTTGTTATTAATATTGCACATGATTCATCATAGTTGCGCTGTTCTTAGTGCATCTAAACTAATGACGCAGTCACTATAAAGCGTACATATGAATTCTGAAGAAATTTGGTGCTATTTTTCAAAACTAATTAAAGGTTTTTCACTACCTGATTTGCTCGTCAAGATTATGTAAAAGCGGGGACACATTTTTCTGTACAACTTAAAGGAGTCATAATAAAGAAGGAGGTCAGGGTCACATCTTAGTCTGCAAGTTTTCACATAATTAGCGCACAAAACGGCTTGGAAATAATCCCCGAAAATATTGAGATACAATCAGCCGATATATCCTCTTTCGTAACATTAGCTGTTGTACTGTGTTATACCTCACTGCGCATAAATGACATATGTGCAAAAATGACGCTTGACCTCTATTTTATTGTGATTTGTATGGGAGCATAGTTTTTAGCGCCTGTGCAATTTAGTGATGTTTGCGTTTAAGCACACGCGTCAATGATTAATATAGTACAGTCAAAAGTATTAATCACACTCACAAATATAAATCACGAATTATTAGTGGACTACAAATTTCTTATTTAGAAATAAATATGTTTAAGACTTTTAAGAAACTTTTCGTTGTGGCCAAGCTTTGCTTAAAATTTGACCAATACCGTTTTTCTTTTTAAATTCTTAAGCTATGTGCAAATGTATGATCTATGAAACGCTTGAAAAAAAAAAATGCGCAGCATCGAATAGAATATGTTAATATATTGTAAACGAAAAGTATTTGAGCCAAGTTGATTGATAGAAACAGGCTCAAATGCCAACAAAATCTCCTTAGCGAAAAATAAAAAAGCTAATCCACAGAAACTCGCATTTCAACTGAAGCAGCCATACATTTTTACGTATATTGAACCACGGGACGTCTTGTGATTGATCTGCTAACTGATTGATTACAAGGTAAACATTGAGAAACGCTCCGCGTTTTTCTCACAAAAAATATGTTTATTAAAAATATTGTTTATAAGCGCAGATCCTCGCAATGAGTTTAACGCGATTATGATTCTCGGGAATAATACGGAACTTTATTGCGATGGGCAGAAAGTAAAAAAATTGCCTATCTAGCCTGATGTTTACGGCGCTAATTATAAATATATTATTTTCCTCTATAATTCTGCCGAGAAATGTAAGGATTTTTGCGGGTGTTCGGCTGAAATAAGTGCGTACAGTTGTTAGCTAGAATAGCCAAGACAAGGCGAAAGAGCCGATCCTCCTATAATCTTGGAGATATACGGAAGTATGATCCAATAGACATCGACTACTATATGCCCGGTACCAAAGGTTGGAAACAAATCTTCGAACATAACATCGCGTTCTTAATGTATAAAGGTTAATTGATCTTATTCGAGTCAATGAATATTTTTGTATCTGTTTCAATATTAAAAAAATGACACGTATAGCACGTGGCGCATATTTCCCCCAAGCGTACAGACTGTTTCTATGAGGACACATCTATTACTGTTGCTACTGCCAGACACATGACTGATTGATTGAATTGAAGTTTATTTGACATATGAAATGTCGGGGAGGGAGGAGCAAAAGGTTGCCGAAGCTACCTGACGAGGCTCCATTCCCCTTTTCGGCGCTACAGCAGTCGCAGCAGCAGTGTAGAGATCATAATTATAAAATTCAAGCTGAAAATAGTTTCACAGAGACTGTTTTGACATAAATTAAACAAACAAAGCACAAATTAAACACAAACTAAACAAAAAACAAACACAAACTGGGATGATTTGCCTTAAATCAATTCATAAATGAATGCATAAAATAGTAATCATCTGAATCAGGAGAGCATGAAGCAGCGGCCCAATATTTAAGCCGAGAGCGTAAAAATGTACTCTTTTATTTTATTTTTAAAGCTCCGCAAAGAAGAGCAGCAATTTATAAAATCTAATAATTCAGAAAATTTGTTTAAATATTCCGGAATCAAAAAGCTCAATTGACACGAGCAGAAAAAGAAACAACAAAGAAATAAGCCAGTGAATAAGATACGCTGTAGGTAACATGATACGTCTAAAAACACCAAGCTACAGCGGTTAAGACCTGCGAAAACAACACATAACACGTGTCCTTAATGCACGCCGCGTAGAGCATATAAGCTGCCGAAGAGGATCGGAAAGTGTACCGAGGCTTGCACTTGAACCTCCTACTTCCAGCCACAGCAGGGACCAGCACTCCAAAATGAAGTTCACGGTGAGTGCACGACGATTTCATTCCACGTTTTATATTTGGTATTTTTAAAAGGTCGAAGTCTTTGTTACTAAAACAGTAGAAGGTGATGCCGTAGTGTTATTTTTCTGTGGTCTGGGATAGACCTGATATTATTGACCACATTTTCCTTTTATTAACGGTGTTCCTCTACATGGTGTAAACATAATTGTACCTCTTATCTAACGTTCACTACCTTCTATATTGACACAATTCTAAAAAAATAATTTCCACGCAGGAAATTTTTAAGGTGAATCTTTCAAAAAAAAAGGGTTAAACAATGTATGCATTATTTTCAAATTCTTCCAAGTTTTTACGTGATGCTCGTTTATAAAGGCTATATGAGCTATACAAAAAGCAAAAGGTTAGCTGAAACTGGACAGCACAACACGTAATGAGTAGTAGCCCGACGACAAAAAGAATACTTTCAGACGACGTTCGATAAAACAAAATTACGAAACGCCACCTGCCACCTTTAAAATTAGCTATTCTTTTTCAAATTTGGTTTGTCCTCTACTGGCAGGAACTAGTAAACGTTAGGGGATATATAATAAAAAAACAGCACAAAACCTACGGACAAATGAAAGGTAAAAAGGACAATGATGCTCTTGTGTTTATGTTAATGTTAAAAAAACAACTGGCCCAGCTTATCGCCTTTAATGGCATAGTTCATATGGTGAATAATTTACTTTTTGCGTTTTTCGGATGCCAGCTTCATAAATTTCGTTTCGCAGTTTATTGGTGTTTTATGAAAATCAATAAGTATATATTTCGTGTGGTCTAAACCATAGGTAATAAAAATATATTTAGGCAGTTTAGCAAACGGCAGGTCGATCACTTTTGCAAGTCATGTTAATGTCTATAACAAACCTTTCCGTTGACCAGGTCGCAATTCTGGTGTTCCTTCTGGCACTGGCCCTGGTGTCTGCTGGAAAAAGCTACGGCGGTTACGGCGGTCATCACGGAGGGCACGGTCATGGAGGCTACGGCCATGGGGGTGGCCACGGAGGACACAGATACGGAAGATCTGTCGGATACGGAGGACATCACGGCCACCACGGAGGCTACCGTCATGGAGGAGGACACGGCAAAGGGGGCTACGGTTACGGATATGGACACGGAGGTCATCGCGTTCGCGGCGGATACGGCGGACATGGTTACCGTGGACACCATGGGAGGTAGAGAGAAGGCACTTAAAATTCCCAAACATATTCCTTTCCAGTTCCACGTAACGCAAACTCTGCTAAAGATGTAAAAGAGGCAAACATTCTCAGACATATTTCCTCGTGAATAAAATGAAGACGTACCTTGATATATTTGTGAAAAAATGCTTCGTAGGTTCTACCTAGTATCTCCAGATATTGTTATATTGTCTGAAAATTGGACAAAAAAGAAAACAAAAAAACAAGCTAGCGTTGGTCATTACTAGGGTCCCGTGTGTTCTTTGTGTGTGTATTTTCCGAATTGCAGTCGATCATAAAGAATGTTTATTTCCCGACAAATTCGGTGATTTTTGTGTAAATTGGTTAAGGTTTAACCAATTTGCCCCAAAAGCCCTGAATCTGTAAACCCGCTCCATCAAAAAAAAAAGAAATATATAATATCCCCCAATTTAAATAAAAAAATAAACTCCCAACGCACGCAACCCTAGGCATCACGTACGGCCGACCAGCGAAATAAAGAGGGTCTCAAAGAATTAAAAAGAACATTTTCAACTGCAGATTAGGCCTACTTACGAATGATTGGATTGTTTATTAGAATAAAACTACTCCACAAATATGTTTTATAAGGAGATATTGTGGCGGGCACAGTTGCGTGCCCAGCGGCGCGAGCGGAAGCACCAACCTGCTCGAGTACTAGCGCGCTCCAGGAGAGCGAGGAAGCTGGCTGATAGAATAAATCGCTATACACCGGACCCATCTACACCTCTGCCTGGTTTCTCTCTTGACCCAAAACACCCCCACAGTCTGGTGGAGGTTGCGGAACCAAACTTTACAAATTTTACTTAAGTGATGTGGCGAAGACGTGGTTCTTAAACCACGAAGCGGAAATGGCCACCTGGGCAATATTCTTTTCCCGCATTCAGGAAATTTTCGGCCGACCGGAAGACCGCAAGGCAGTGGCCCGAAAGAAGCTGGCTACCAGATCCCAGCTTCGTTCAGAGGTGTACACATCCTACATAGAGGATGTCCTCACTCTCTCTAAGAAAATTGATGTTAACATGTCGGAGTCTGAACGAGTACGACATGTATTAAAAGGCATAGCGGAAGAAGCCGTACACCTCTTCGTCTTGCAGCCTCCAGCCAATGTTCAGGCAATCGTCACCATTTGTCAATCTCTCGAGGCAGCTCAAAGGCAGCGGATTCCTCTCACCACTTCCCTTCCTGCCGCCAGTGACATCCCGTCCGTGCCATACGGACCAACCTTCCAAGACATCGTCCGAAAGATTGTTAGGGAAGAAATTTCACGTATTCTCGGAACGACTACAACAGAAGATGTAGCGTCAAACTCTGCACCAATCCGGAATTTAATCCGAGATGAGCTCATCAGGCTCAACCCAATCCCACCATCCACGCCCCTAATTGCACAACCGCAACCGACGTACGCTGAAATTTTCCGCCTACCTCCCTCACCCGCGTCATCCCAGCCCGTTGGACCTCCACAAATTGCAGCGCTTACGGCCGAAACATCTATGTCGCAACGCCCACAAGCCACATGGCGAACATCAGATAATCGCCCTGTCTGTTATTATTGCGGCATTCCCGGCCACGTCTCCCGCTATTGCAGACGCCGTCGTTCCGACGAGAGCCGCAACTCGCCGCAACAGCACCGCGACAGCGCATTTTCAAGTCTTCCACGCTATCGGAACGAATATTACTTCAACCGAGACTATATCGACGCAGCTCTTCCACCCGAAGCTTCCCGACGTCCGGCCCGCCCCAGGTCGCCATCACCCTACAGACGTCGCCACTCCATCTCTCCGATGAACGCCGGACCCCCTCGCACCGCTTTCTCTTCGGGAAAGTGATGTCAGCAGTTTGCGGGGGTGGAACTGCTAAGTTTAAATCACGACCCAAGCCTCCATCTTTACCGAAAAACCTCATAAACATTATAATTGACCATCGTCATTTTTCTGCACTCGTGGACACAGGCGCAGCCGTATCTGTTATGCACCAGGATGTATGTACCGCCCTTCGTAAAGTCAAGACCCCCTTAAAAACGCACGTCCTTCGTGGCGCCGGAACCAACCCGATACATCCGACAGCGTGTTGCACTGCTCGTATCGTCCTCCAAGGCCGCTACCATGTTGTCGAATTCCTTGTGCTGCCCCAATGCACGTACGACATAATAATAGTCGGATGGGACTTTCTAGGAACGTGCGATGCCATAATCGATTGCTCCAACTTTGAGTTTCGGACCACAGGCCAAACATGCTCCCCACCCGTCATGCTCCATGACATCAAACTGTGCGTAGCTGAAGATGTTGTCCTCCCACCAAGGTCTACGACTATTCTAACGGCATCAACGTCTCCCAGGATATCTAGCGACGTTCTTCTACAGCCGATACACGACACTATTTTAAAGAAAGAAGTTCTCTTACCTTACAGTCTTGCATCTATTAAGGGAGGTCACACCTCGATTCCGGTCACAAATGCCACCAACCACAACGTTCTTCTCCCCAGGGGTTTTTCACTCGCCCATGCTCAATCACTCACCGACGCAAATATTGCATCCCTTGTTGAAGAAAACCCCTCCATCACATATCCGAAAACGTTGACCTCCCCATCATCCTTAACCCAGCTTTGGACCACCATCAACGACTCTCTGTCCCATGACCAAAAATGTCATCTCGCCGCTCTCCTTCAAAAGTTCCATGCAGCGTTTGATTACTCTTCATCCAGCCATAGACAAACCACGGTCGAGCATTGCATTGAAACTGGAAACGCGCCCACCGTCCACCACAGACCGTACCGCGTTTCACTTAGTGAACGCAAACTCATTCAGCAACACGTGGATGACATGCTGACGAAAGGGGTCATCCGACCTTCTTTCCAGTCCATGGTCCTCGCCTGTCGTACTGGTGAAGAAGAAAGATGGGTCCATTCGATTCTGTGTCGATTATCGTCGACTCAACCAAATTACTCGTAAAGACGTCTACCCACTTTCCCGAATTGATGACACCCTCGACTCCCTCCAAGGATCCTGCTTCTTCTCAACCCTTGATCTCCGCTCTGGATACTGGCAGATGCCAATGGCCGAACAGCACAAAGAAAAAACTGCTTTCGCCACCCCTGATGGCCTCTTTGAATTTAATGTAATGACATTTGGCCTCTCTAATGCGCCCGCTACTTTTGAAAGGATGATCGACACAGTTCTTCGTTTAATGAAATGAACAACATGTTTGTGTTATCTGGACGACATCATTGTATATTCAAACACATTCGAACAACACTTAGACCGACTATCTCAAGTTCTTTCTTGCCTTCTCAACGCAGGTCTTCAACTTAATACAAAAAAGTGTCGCTTTGCAGCGAGGAAAATCAAGGTGCTTGGTCACATCGTTACCCAAGCAGGTGTGGCCCCTGATCCTGAGAAAGTTCGTGCGGTCCTAGACTTTCCGATCCCCAAGAACATAAAAGAACTCCGCAGTTTTCTTGGCCTTGCATCATACTTTCGACGATTCATCAAAGGATTTGCAACAATCGCGGCCCCCCTTCATCACCTACTTCGTGGCGATGTATTATACGAATGGACCACCCCCTGCATAATTGCCTTTACCTCTCTTCGCCATGCCCTTGCCACACAACCAATTTTGTGCCACTACGACCCACTCGCTCCTACCGAAATCCACACGGACGCCAGCGGTTGTGGACTAGGGGCCGTGCTTGTGCAGCGAGACTTCAGGACCAACCAAGAACACGTTGTTGCATATGCAACAACGTGTTCTTGGTTAAACTATTCGACGACAGAACGCGAATGCCTTGCTGTTGTGTGGGCAACAACTAAATTTCGCCCCTATCTTTACGGTCGTTATTTCGATATCGTAACAGACCACCACTCTCTTTGTTGGCTCTCGTCTATGAAGAACATGTCCGGTCGCCTCGGGCGATGGATTCTTCAATTACAAGAGTATGACTTTTCTATTCGTCATAAATCCGGAAGGACACACAACGACGCCGACGGCCTGTCCCGCTGTCCATTACCTGAGCAGGCTCGCGCAGCACTGCAACGCCTAGTGCGGACACCCCCCAGGTGCTCGCAACTCTCTCACTTGACAGCTTCATTTCCACACAACGGGCCGACACCTGGATTCAACCGATTCTTGAACACATCGAACGTACAAATCCATCTAGTCATCGCCGCTTCATCAAAAAGAGCAGAGACTTCGCCATTTTTAACGGCCTGCTTTACAAGCACAACTACGACCCTGATGGGAAACGTTGGCTCCTTGTTGTTCCGTCACTGTTACGCCACGAAGTTTTGTCTTTTTCGCACGACGACCCGACTGCTGGACACCTTGGACTTTTCAAGACGTATGCACGCGTTCGCCATCGTTACTTCTGGCCAGGCATGTACCGCGCGGTCTGCCACTATGTCCAAACATGCGCCCCGTGTCAGCGTCGCAAAAGAACATCCAGCAGGCCTTCCGGACTACTTCAGCCCATCCCTCCCCCGAGCCACCCGTTTGAGGTCGTGGGCATCGACATTTTTGGTCCACTACCTCTGTCCACAAGTGGCAATCGCTGGATTCTTGTGGCCATAGACCATGCAACACGGTATGTCGAAACAGCACCTCTACGAAATGCCACTGCTGAAGCAATTGCTCCCTTTATCTTGCATAACATCGTTCTTCGGCACGGTGCCCCACGCGCACTCATTAGTGATCGCGGGAAATCATTCATGGCCCACATTGTTGAAGCCTTGTTGCGCGTCTACAGAATTGACCATCGCCTAACCTCTCCTTACCATCCCCAAACAAACGGGCTTACCGAGCGCTTTAACCATACTCTCGCAGCCATGCTTTCCATGTATATTTCAGACAACCATTTCAACTGGGACATCATTCTCCCCTTCGTGACATTCGCATATAATACATCCGTCCAATCAACCACTCGGTTCTCCCCTTTTTATTTGGTTTACGGGCGTGAACCATCCACAATCCTTGACGCTGTTTTGCCATACCCAGAAAACGCCGTGAACGATGACTATTCTTCACAAGTGACCTATCGTACAGATGCGTGCCGTCAACTCGCCCGCACACGTACAATCCGACACCAACAACAATCCAAATCTGATTACGATGATCGTCACCAAGATCGCCACTACAGACCCGATGACCTTGTTTTACTATTTTTCCCAACTCGCCAAGTCGGCCGGTGTGAAAAGTTTCTTCACCACTACCATGGTCCCTTTCGAGTCATTCGCCAGACATCACCCGTCAATTACCTCGTGGAGCCTGAGACGCCGACCCAAGACCGCCGGTTTCACGGTCCACACATCGTTCACGTCAATCGCCTCAAGCCATTTCACCCCCGCGAGCCAGCAGACTGCTCTGACCAACATCCAGACCAGGCCAGGATGGCCTTCTCTAGGGGGAGGGCATCTGTGGCAGGCACAGTTGCGTGCCCAGCGGCGCGAGCGGAAGCACCAACCTGCTCGAGGACTAGCGCGCTCCAGGAGAGCGAGGAAGCTGGCTGATAGAATAGATCGCTATACACCGGACCCATCTATGCCTCTGCCTGGTTTCTCTCTTGACCCAAAACACCCCCACAATATAATTAGACCAAAGATACGTATAATTAGACCAAAGGTTCCGCGGACCTTGCGAGATCAAATCTACGCACTGCCCAGTGAGAAATGGTCCGCGATAATATTGTGAGAATCGTTTAAAGCATGTGGTGAAGGAATGACATGCAAAATAGGTGCAGATCCGAGGTTCTCCACGGCTACCCGACACGGTGCCCCAGTGTGCTCTCCCGCTGCAAACGGTCGTGGCCGGTTGCAACGCGGTCGATCGAGCTCGACCGCAAATGCGCGAGCCAGCTTAGGGTAGAGAAACTGTGGGTAATGCAAACTTTTTGTTCGAGCGGAATTGCCTTGAGCGAGCACTAACGGCACGGTTCACTTGGACGGAGTGCGGGGACGGCAGCGAGCTGACGAAGGTTGATCGCAAAAAGAAAAAGCCCGAAAGCAAAAAAATGCAACGCAACGCAAGTAAATGCGTTGCAGTCTTTTATGAGTGTGCCTCGTGTCCTTTTCTTTTTTTTCCTTAGTCTCGGGTTTTGTTCGCCCCTTAGCCCTAGCCCCTAGCCCCCCCCCTGAGAATTTGAAGACTTTCCGCCTATGGATGAGGCAACTCCTGTGGCATCGACTTGTGTCAAACTTTGGTGTCGTGCAAAAGGTAACTATACTCGGTCTCATCGTCATTTGGCAAACGGCGAAGGTTAGAGTCCCAGTGAACCAACTAAAAATGTCGGAGGAAGACACCTGACTATGCTCTACCTCACTAGATGAGCGCAGTGCTGTCGAAGCCACGGGCAGGGAAGTGAGGAAAACCGCTTTAGTTCGAATTTTGAGCGACGGGCTCATCCCCAGAGGGAAGTTCCTCCTTCCCCTCTTCTCCAACTGCTCAAGTTACACTCTTGCCCCTCTACCTTTGCCACGGGCTGTCACCGGCTTTGCCTCCGTCATTTTGATTGGCTCGGGGGGCATAGCGTTTGCTTTATGCCAAGTTACGAAGAAACAAGGTATAGATTGGCAAATTCGTCAGGGAGCGCTCGTTTTACCCCTTTGGATACAGTCATCCCAAACAAACTCGAGAGCGCAAGTCCCCCGCTCTTACGGCTCGACTTGTGATCAGACGTGTATCCATCTCGCAAGAAGAACTACAGTAGGCTCGCAATAATTCAAACTCTGATATTTCATAATTCTGGTTGATTTAAAGAAATTTCAGAATTTTGGTTGTCCCGCTACGCTTTTTGATGACTTCATAAGCCGCTTAATTCGGACTGCGTTTTCGTATTACTAATACTTTTTGTTCTTGTGGCCTCGTTGAGTGCGCTTCTTTTTGAGCACCTGCGCACTGCAGAGAGGCAACACCCACGGAGCTTGCTTCCTTGGGTGCCGCTTCTCTGCAGTGCACCGGTGCTCGGTGACAAGCGCACTCAACGGGGCTCGAGCAAGGCACCAACCATGAGCTATCAAAACGCCGGCACCACGCAGAAATTTCCATAGCAACTTGCGTGAATGCTGCGACGTTGCGACATGGCATAGGTCCACATCACAGCGTCCCACGTGAGTTGCTATTAAAACTGCCGGCGGTGCCCGCTTTTATCGCTCATGTGTTCCCTGCTTAATAGTCCACATTAGACAACTTCTTGGCACGATGAACAAAATTTTGTTTTGAGTTGTCATGTACTGTCTAAACAGACCACGATAAGCAACGTTCTTGAGGGATAAATAAATTTACGTCATACATTTCGCAAATGTTTCATGCGTGGCATACCTGCTTATGATCAGTAGGCCTATGTAGAGGAAATTAAAAAAATATCTGCTTTGTATGTGTAGCCATTCATATGGTAAATCATAATTTCACCATATTTAGATGAATTTCTCATAATCCAAAGAACATTCGTGGCTTCCTGAAGTTTGAATTAATGAGAGTCTATTATACACTTTGCTTTCTTACAAAACAACTAGAGCCGTCACAGGAATGAAATCTTCCCGCTGCATCTATTCAAGACGACGAAACAAACGGGAAAACAGACCTCGCTGGTCGGTGCCTTCGTCACTCGGTTCCGCATGACCGCCTGCAACAGCTGCTCCCTGAGGGCCGCTTCGTCTTCGTCTTCGCTTCCGTCTGGGACTTCTGATTGGCCGAAAGGGAAAGACGCACAATGAGATCCCATTCCTCCCTTGCACCGATTCAAACGTTCGTATGTTAACGACACGGGCTGGTCACGTCGACGCCAGCTAATCGGCAAGATTAGAACCGCCAAACAAGTTACGCCTCGAGTGTCGGCACACCATTCCCCGATTCTCTTGTGGATGCCACCATTTTGGTGCCTAGTGCAGAGCGGGCTGCTTTAACATATCCAGAGGCCGAAAAACCGTTTTCTGTGATTTCAAATAAAGCTTCAGCTAGCTGGCAACAATGATTTTGAGAGGCTATCTGGCTGAGGTCACGTTACTCGGAAGCGTAGTTGAGTGGCTCTAAATAACAACACAAAGGCAAGAGAGAGACCCTCGGGTTGGCGGAGTGCCGGCTACACAGGTGAGGCTGCCTTACAAGGCGATTTTTGCCGTCTTCACGCGTAAAGGCCGGCTCCCACACTTGCAACTGCCTACGACTGTTGAGGCTAGAAACTGGTCTCTAGGCTCTCTGGTTGTAGGCAGCCACAAGTGTGTGTGAGCCAGACTCAAGAAATGACTAACGCAACGACAAAAGTTAAATGAAAGGCATAAAGGCGACCAAAATTCAAGAGACATCAGTCACGTATGCCTACTGGTCTAAGATGTTCGCACAGGTAGACCACTGGGACGGACGAGCTCCACTCGGAAAGCTTGCGCTTTGCCAGGAACGAACCGGCAAGCAACAACAACAGACGGCAAGGATTCGTTGACCGAGCTTCCGTCGAAGCTACGCTCCGGGTCGTGTGCAAAGCCACCACACTCCGTTTCACGTTAAGTCCAGTTGCAGCCGACGCCACAGTCCGATGGAGTCAATCAGGCAGCACCAAAAGTGCATCTTGAACTAATCGCGCGCAATAAATGCAACATGATCCCGGCATTGTTTTTTTTTTTGCTCGCGATTGGTTCTGTTTGCGATGGCAAGCGCACAGAGACGATGAGCACCATGGCGATGCACTTTTGGCACCGCTCGAATAACTCCGTTAGATTGTAGCACTGACTGCAGTCGGATTTGACGAGCGACGGAGCGTGGTCTTCCCTCATGGCCGTGACTCGGTCTACGGGCTCTAAGCGTTCTGAAAAGCCCGAGATCAGAGCGTCGAGCCCAATCTCGCCATTAAAAACGAGATCGGAGATGGCGACACGCCAGTCTTTTTGCGGTTCGGTGCAGGAACTGGAAAGCGCCATTGGACGTGCGAGGGCCAATCGCGAGCGACGTTTCCTGCACGCGTTCGAAAATCGGTCCGTCGTTGGCTGACCCGCTCACTGCATGGGAAGCAACCGGTTTCCGTGCCGAATTGCAGAAAAATGGGCGCGTCGCGATCTTCGACCCTGCTTTTCACCAGGGAAATCGGTTGCGTACCGATCTAATCTCGAATTATTTAGAATGCCTAGAGGAGGTAGACTGAGTGATGACCATAAATAGATGATCTCAGAAACCCCTTTAGTGCCCCTTTAAGAGCTGGCCCTATAGATGCTACGCATTTAAACCATAATTTCAAAAAAGGTAGGCAACCTAGGGTGGGTGTCTCGGTAGCGTCGTCGCTGTCCACTTCCATTTCGACTGGTTCGTAGTTGTCGCCGCTCACAAAGTCCGGCAGTGGGATGCTCTGCACAACATGAGAGAGACGAGCAATTAGAGTAAAGAACACCCGTCGCAAAACCCCTCCTTTACTTCAAACTTAACCTCTGTCAAAAAAAAAAAAAAAAAAAGGAAACAAGCATAGCGCTCTCATTACATTCTTTTGTATCGGCCAGTTCCGTAAAATAAGAATCGAAGCATTCTCTCGAGTCATAGCAAGCTTTGAAAACATAGCCTTCTCGACTAGAAGCGCTTATTTATTGGAATGCGATGCAACATTTCTTGGAAACAGAGACAATCTGCCTGCTCTTGCAAAGAATGCAGAGAGGCAATTAGTGCTATTCACGGTTTCCGCCGAGCAACTGCGGAAGCGGACTACTCGTACTCTAAACAACCTCTTGCGATGGAACTGCGAATATGACATTGACATGCTTGGCATCTTGGTGCACAAAACATTCCCGAGTTCCAATGCGGTAGGGGGATCCTTGGCCGAGCATGTTGGCGCATTGCAGCTCGGAGTACGTGGAGCGAGAGTTTGCGCAGCAGAACCCGGGGAATCCTGGGTTCAATCCCCATCCCTACCCCTCGTCCGTTCATGCACCGTGGGGTGCACGAACATAAGCGTTCAGAACAAAACAGTCAGATGTCCATTTTGTTCTGAAAGCTTTGTTTACGAACCCCACGGTGCGTGAATGCGACACCGAGGACCAACGACTTTGCCGTGGCATGCTGCAGTTATCCCTGTGACTGTACTCTGGATTAACACGAGACTCTTCATTTTTTACCGGGAGCATGTGAAAGTGCATCTCCCGGAACAAGCTCTTGGCATTTTGCTATCGGCCATTTCTTTGTATTTTTATAGAAAGCGTGCGCAGTCGGCACCGGGTACTACAAAGAATGGCATCGCCCTAAAGAGAGGGATATTGAGGCAACCTAGTCAAAGCTGTGGCGCAGCTCAGTGGCGAGACGCCCACATTGCAGATGGTGGACCCAGGACCGATTCCCGGGGGGCGGTGGGCAATCTTTTTCGAGAATTTGGCAACGCCTGCGACGGACACCCTACACCCTAATACACCGACTACAACCTAAACAACCACAACGATAGACGTCATTTTTAGTGGTGGGAAGAGGCCATAACAGCTATTGCCATGAAAAGATTACACAAGCTTGATCACATTGACAAAGACCGGAGAAGACGGAATGTGTTGTGAATGAGCTGGGCACATGCTATACGAGTGAGACGTCATATATGATGCTACACAATGTTATAGTGCCACATTATATCATGACGTCATGTGGCCTCAAGAAGTCGCATGACTGTGATGGCACGGCATCACATGTCATGTCATTATGTCACGCGACATTAGTCGCACGACGTCAGCATTGCATAACATCATGCAACATTTTGGCATAACCCCGTCGTGCGACACCACGATACGACATAACAGACCCTCATGACGGCTTTCTCGCAGTATTCGGCCGATAACGCACATTCCTCATCAACAAATAAATTAATACACAAACTAAACTACCGTTCCAAAAAAGGCCGTGCCCGCACAAAAGCAACGCCGGAAGCACGGCCACAGCCGAGCTTACCTCGAGGGGGAGAGTGGTGCTGTCGCAGGACGACTCTGCCGCATCCACAATGGCAACCTCCGGCGAATCCGCGGCGGCCGCCTCGACGTCCCCTTCCGCCGTCTGCTCCTCCTCAGGGACCCCCGCCTTTGTCCGCTCGTCGACCGCGAACGCAGCCACAGCCACGGTGGCGCTGTCGGAGGACGACTGGGCAAAGGCGGCTCGCTTGCGCTTGAGCATGCGGTTGTACTCCCGCTTGAGTGACTTGAACGCCTCCCAGTTGTCGTAGCACGGGTGCCGCTTCCACTTGTGGTACGCCCGGTCTTTGCGCCGCATCTGCTGCGTCAGCTCTCGGTCGTACCAGGGGGCCTTCTGGCCTTTCTTCAGCTGCACGTCGCGAAGAAAGGCACGGCTTAGAGTGGCGTAGCCGCGGCACGCCACTCTAGCAAACCAAAATCTGCTAATCCTAGCAGGCGAGCCGTGGTGAAGCCAACGGAGCAATCAATACCACCTTGTCGGAGCAGCCCACCTTGTGCTACCTACATCGTGCTCAGGCCTCTTGGGGAGATTTTGTTTGCTTGTATTGTACTTTTTAAGCAAAGCCTACAGGCGGCACTGGCAGTGCACTTATCGTTGCCCACGTGATTAAAGGAACGCACGTGCGCATGTGTGCTCCCGTGCGAGCATGCGTCATCGCCGGTAGCGTTTGTCGCGTGCAAGAGAGTCAATTTGCGACGTTCAGCATGGCACACTTCTAGAAACCTGTCGCAACATATTTACGTGCGGTTTACTGAACTTTACTTTCTACTGATGTTTTCAAAACAAGCTCTTGGGAAAACTTGCCCTTTTCTGCGCTAAAACACGAGCTGCGACCGCGCTACTGCAGGCATTGTTGGGTGTAGCGGACTGGCGAGCATGGCAGACGACACTTCTGCTCTTGAGCCCGCCAGCATGTCTGGTACGCGACGTTACGATTTCTACAACGTCGTTAGAGGATGTAGGTGACGACACATCATCAACGTTGCCAGCAGCAGACAAGGTTTTAGTTTGGGTAAGCTTTAAATTAAGATTGCGCAAAAAAACAACACTTTTTTTTAAGATAAATGACATAGTACCGTTTATTACTACCTCGGGATGTATGATCAACCATTAACTGAAGATTCTTGAAATTCATTGAAGTTGCCCTTTAAATTTGGCAGTTTTCAGCAGTTTTTCGGGAACCCTTTGGCAGGTTTTTGATTTTTGAGCTGGTAACACTGCTAGCGGACAACGGCCCTTGCTGACGGGAAACGCAGCAAACACTTTCCGCCGCCATTTTTGCTGAAGTAGTCAGTGACAGGGCAAAACGGTATTGCGATGGACTTCTAATGACGCACTTAAAACTCAAAAAGTCACAATTCTGATCCAAGATTGTCGTGGTGCAGATTTAGGCAACAAAAAGGTTGCTTTGCTTCGATGTAAAAAGCTGATTGCACATAAACAAGGTTGCCTTTGTGGCTACAAACCAACACAACATTGCGTTTTTTTTGGTCCAGACTGTATCTGAGCATGTCGTGTAGCAATACTTTTAGAATGTTCACAAATTCATGCAGGGTAAATTTTCTGTAGAGCACGGACAAGGAATATCACTGCTCTAGTAAATATACACATAACCAATGTAAAGGGGCTACAATGGGTTGGATCAAACATCGTAAATAGACCTACCTGCTGCTTCTCTTGAACTTCCTGGATTGGAAGGTCCGTCTCCAAGAGATCCGACTGGCAACTCTTCCAACACCAGCAATGAAACATTGTCGTCTTCATTGTCTGAAAAGCATTTCGAAGGCAGGGTAAGCAAAAATGTCAACTCCAGTTCTTAAATTGGTTTATACCCTTCAGACATCGACAAGGTACACTACTGCTCTCCATGAAGTAAGCAAATTCTTAATAAAGACGCCACAACAACAAAGGCCCCTACAGTACATGGGGCACACTCTATCTTTGAATTAACCAGACACAGAGGAAAAACTTCGAATTGCTGCACGTTTTGTCCCACAGATCTGTATGTACGACTGCTGGAAATGCACACATGCCTAAAACTAATAAAAAAAAAAAACAACTTTAAATTATTGAGAGCCTACTGTGTCCAATTGAATACTTCTGTCGACCAGGTCATGACTGGGGATGAAAGTGCTTTCTACTAAGGCGAGCTTAATGCGACACACACAATTGCCAAAAGTGCCTGGTTACTACGTGCTTGCTCGTGCAACGAATCACTGATGTTAACTGCTAGGCTCCACAAATTCAGTTTTTAAGGTTGTAGAAGACTCGCGAACAAAGCGAAACCCTCACCTGTGACTTTGGCTTCCTCCCGCTCCTTCGCCTTCCTGATGGACTCCAGGGCTTTCCGCCGCAGCTCCAACAAGTCCTCCTCCTGGAACCAGCGAGGGCAAGCAACGTTTAGGCCGGACTCGGCTTCAAAAAGCCTACAAGCCGTTGAAACACGGCTCCACGACATAGAGCATGCAGCGCCGCCTAAACTTTAGCTCATTAGCCCAAGAAGCGTCCCACCGATTTTCGCTAAAAAGTGGAGATTAAATCGATTCAGAGAGGGAGACAAAACTCACTACATCGCACACCCCGAAATAGTTCAGGGATGCTTCCCGCCCACGGGAAAAACAAGCTCCAATGCGTTTACGTCGAGCACGCGTACGAACATGCCGAAAATACGATTTCATTGTGCCAAAGGAAGCGGCGTCCTTCGAGTTTACTTTAACATTAGGTATTTGCGAAGTACTAGATTCCAAATTAACAAAATGTTTGGACTGTCTGGCCGTCTCACAACGTGCATGTTCGAAACTTGCAGAGAAAGGGCTGTAGTAGCGGGGCGGGGGATGCTGCTCGCCGAACCCCACGACACGGAAACGCCGTAGCACCGAGCGACTGGCGAAAATAATCCTGGGCTTTCTCTTATGTGGCAAGTAGAAGTTAAAGGTCGCACAAAAGCCGACCGAGTCTTGTGGCAGAGGGAGAATGTCGGACACGCCGGAGTCCTTTGAATCGTTCCGCTCCGAAATACAGAATTTCTCCGATAATTCAGAATGATAAAAACGATTTGCTCTCAAAGTCCTTATGACACTTTAACTTATTTTGAACGTGCAGAAACATTTTACAGTAGGACTTTTCGGCGGATTCCGAAATTCTGCAATATGTTAGGGAGAGCCACGCTCTGCTGATTTTGGGTACGGTCAGACTGTCGACGGCAAAAAACAATGGTAATTTTTGTTTCGTTTTGCTGCACGGTAATGCAATTATCAAATATCCAGTAAAACGAAATCTCATGGATGACACATTTTTCTGTACGACATTGAGCAACTGGCGTTTCTTTACTTTGACAGTGGGGAGCTGTAGCTTATGTACTTGCCTCATTCTTAAGCTGAAACAAAAAGATGTTTTAAGAATTCGGTTTAGAACTTGCGGCGGTATTTATCGATGAATGAGAAGCTGATGGAGTGACGAAGCCAGCCTGAATTGGCAGGAAGTTTATATTTCTCCACTTCCTCACGGCATAAAAAGACATACTAAAAATGAAATGCCACTTTAACTTCTAAAATGAGATAAGCCTTACACAAGGTACGGTCTTCCTTGTGCAATTTTCTCTTGGGGGAAAAAAAAAGTCTCCAGCTAGATTAAATGTCCGTTCCCCGATACAATGAATCAATAACACAGTGCTGATAAAGTGCCAATTTCCGGCGGTTTTGTTCTAAAGTCTGTTCACTTGTGTACTTGGGCAAAACTTGCCTCAGTACCATAAACTTTGTCTTTCACAGGATAAAGTTACCTCACTACGACAGAAGAGGGAATCAAGGGCACTTCTATGGCGGCACGGGATCTCAAAGAATTGATCTCGCGGCGGAGGGTTCACTCGCCGTATTGCAAGTTGTGAGAAGGAATCCTCAGCGGTGAGAGAAAGAAATATGTCGCTAAATCGGCACCAACTACAGAACAGATTTACAACTGCGCTACATGCGAGAACCAGCTTCAGTGGCAGTGGGTGGTTCTGGGGGTGCCCACACGTCGAATGTTGCAGGGATGCATGCTAGTGCTTGTGATTTCAGTGACTTCTTATCATTTGAGAATAAGATGTTTGATGGTGTGTGTGTGTGTGTGTGTAACAAACACCGTGGAAGCACAGTGCTTGGCCCATAACGGTAGACCGTGTCATTCTCAACGGGAAGTGATTCTCACTGCAAAAATCTGACAGAAATCACCAGCATAGGATCTCGTTAAAATGATCTAACAGCGGAGGGTTTTGCAATGGGTAAGAAAGTAAATGCAGCGCTGAGGAAACGCGGCACTTTGCTGTATGTAAAAAATAATCTTAGGCCTTGCACAAAAAAAAAGGGGGGGGGGGGAATAAAGGGAAACCAAAACACGGCAAAAGAACTGACTGGGAAACACCAAGAAAAATTTCCTTTCCTACCTTCCCAAAAGACAACGAGCAACAGCACCACTTCACAGCAAACAACACCGGGCCAACAGTGGGCTGCTCTTTCGTTAGCACTCCCCACTTCACGGCAAAGGATACCGGGCCGACGTTGAAACTCCCTTTCAATGGCCAATATTCCTCCTTCACGGCAAATGGTAATGGGCGAATTATAGGCCGCTATGTCGGCGGACAATGTTTCCACTTCATGGCAAACGACACAGGGCCAACGCTGGGTCACACTTTTGGCGGCCAACGTTCGAACATCACAGCACACCACGCCAACACAGGACCACTCTTGGCGGCCAACGTTCCCAACGCACTCCGCCACCCCCATCGAGCTTACCGACAGCCACCGTGTCTTTGGATCGTGAGCCTTGAAATCACACGTGACGATGCTCTTCACGACGGGTCGCTGCACTGGCCAATCCTGGGCGTGTTGTTCAAATTTTGAAGGAAAGCGGGGGGGGGGGTTTTCGAATGATGTTCAGACTTCGCTAGTTTTAGTCTGCGATCCGCCACCGCTCCATTTCTAGGTGTGCTCCAGCTCAAATTTAGCTTACTCTCATTGGTGGACCTCTCCAGTGGCCCTTCCCCTATTCCGAAGTGTTTTTGACTAAAATTCAAGTGCCGAAAGGACTTCAAACCTCGAATGAAGCATCTCGCAGCCCGAGCGTTTCCCCTAAAGAGCATCGCTACATTTCGAAGCAGAACCCTGGGCCGCTTCGAAGTCGTCGATATGCAGAGTTGCTAGTTTCCAGGGTCGAAACTCGCTTTTGCCCGACGTTTGGATCTGGGCATGGTTTAAATACCATACACAGAGACAGTCATTTCTCCGTAAACAAAAAAATAGTCCCGGCACTCTATTTGTACAAACAAGCTTGACGTATAGAATTTAAACCACGTTACCGATATAATAACCAATCGTCAAAGGATTGTCAAACAGTGCCACAGGAAAGCCCGAACTGGAACAATCACGGGTGTGAACTACAAGGGTCTGAATGTGCGAATAATTTGGAGTGTAGTGCTAAAGCTTTGAGCCAAACTAAAGCTCGAAAACCCCTCCATTCCGAAATCGGCAGGGGAAACAACCCGGGCAGGTTCCCATATTTTGATTTGAAGAAAGAGGAACCGACTCGTATTTGTGGTTTGACTCAGAAGGGGGCTTCCGAGGGAAGTCAGGTCGTCGCGTTTTTACGCAGATTTTTTCATTTCGAGAAAGGCGAAACTCACACCCGCCAATCAAACGGATGCGTGGAGGTGCAGCACTTACATCGTCGCTGATGTCGCTGACGTCCAGCAACACTGGCGACAGGTGGCCGTTTTCAACGGGTGCAGCACCGTTCTCGACTTCCGCTCCGTGGGCTTCCGGCTTTTCGGACGTGCGCTTGTCCCTGTGGGCTTCTGAGCTGCCGTCCCTCGTTTCCGAGAGGTTCTGACGAAGGAATGTACACAAAAAGGAAAAGATGAAGTGAACACATTGTGCCGCCTTGTTGGACGAGAGAAGAAAAACGAACGCAAAACGGCGACGTCTGAAGGGCCACTTTGGCGAATAAAGGTTCCGCTTGAGCAGAGGCACAATGGACGAGTTTGCACGGCATCGATCGGGTCTCCCCCAAAAAGTTTTGTAAAATGATGCAGAAAGTTTGACGTCAAAAGCACTCCTGCAACGAGAACTCCGCGAACCGCATTTGTTTGGGTTTTTCACTCGTCGTGACGAGACTCGTTCAATTAGAAACACAATGTGCGTGGTCACGTTAAATCTTAAAAGGTTAAAACAGCGCAAAAAACAACGGACAGGGTAAAGAAGGACACAGACAGAGCGCTGACTCACAACTAAATTTTATTGAACGCAACTGTGCAATATATATACGCACAATTGAGAACAAAAAAGAAGAAAATCAGCCTAAAAACATACACAAACCAAAAGCACAAAAAAACAAAGAACGAAGCACCGAATCTTAAGAAGACATAAAAAGGACACGCGCTAAGACCAAGCCAATCAAGCGGCCAGAAAATTAATCTCCTTCCTAGATAAGGCGACGGAAGGGCTGCTGACACACATGACACCCAATCTTTCTATTTCTAGAGCCTCCAGAATTTCACGTGTCAGCTGGTCCCGATGACGTTTAACAACCTCGCACTGTTGGAACTGAGGCTGGCAGCTGCAGTCACGGCAGTGTATGCCAAGGTGACCGGACACCGTCGAAGTGACGTTGTAAGAATGTTCCCTTAGCCTATCATTGAGACAGCGACCTGTCAGGCCAACATAACGCCTGCCGCAAGACAGAGGGAGGGAATACACAACTCCCTCAGCGCAGGTGACGTAACGATTGCGATGCTTCGTGGTGCAGGCCCTCGCCTCCCTATCAGAGGGATTAACGGCTCTGCACAATCTTGAAAGTTTGTCAGAGCGGTGAACAACACGTCCACATCACATCTGCCTGCGATACGTTTGAGATTATGGGCCACGCCGTGCATATACGGAATGACGGCAAATTTCCTCCTTTCCCGTCCTTTTCTACTGCTGGGAGGAATATCGCTTGTCTCAGGCCAAGTTTTGGTTTCTTTTAGCAGTGACTCAGCAACAGCTGTCAACACGTGCGAGGGGAACCCAGCGACAGTGAGGCGTTCAGTTTGCTTATCGAAGCTAGGTTGAACTTTGTGAAAGCAAGACCTTCGCAAAGCATGTGTGTAGCAGGTCTTCGCGATAGCACGTTTTACAATCTTTGAATGTGCGGACTCAAAGGGCAGAAGAGGCTTGCCGGCCCGAGGTTCATAAGCCCAGCAAACATGGTCCGGGCACATTGTTAAAGTTAAATCCAAAAATCTTATACATCCGGCTTCCGGTACTTCATGAGTTAAAACAAGTGGCGACAGACAGTCAGAAAAGATGCCTAAAATATGAGTCATCGATGAATGAAAGGACAAGACGTCAGTTTTCAACAGGACTAAAAAATCGTCTACATAGCGGAAAACCCTTGCAACCTTGGTACCCTCAAGGTGTTCTAAAATGATGCGATCGATGCTTGCTAAGAACAAGTCGCTAAGAACAGGGGCGATGCAAGATCCAATGCACACTCCTTGACGTTGCAAGTAGACAGTACTCTCCCAAGTCGCAAAGGTCGACCTCAGGTATTTGTCAAGGAGCTCTAAAAAACCATCAACTGATATCCCAGTCGTACTTTGGTAAGCAACAGCACCAAACCTGTCAATACAATCACGAATGCAGACAAGAAGTTCATTGTGAGGCAAAGAGTAATAAAGATCCTTAATGTCAAACGAGCAGGCCATATAGCCAGTGTGTTGGTTTTCCTTAAGAAACGAAATGATTTCGTCAGAGCTATTCACAAGGAAAGGATCATCAGTCTTTAACAAATTCAATCCTTTTTGTAGGAACAATGCGACAGGTCAATAAAATTTAGTTGTGAGTCAGCGCTCTGTCTGTGTCCTTCTTTACCCTGTCCGTTGTTTTTTGCGCTGTTTTAACCTTTTAAAATGTCATACCAACTCGCCCAGGCTTCAACTTTAGCACGTTAAATCACATTCTACGTTCAGTTCCTCCACTTCGAGAGCACACGCCACAGACACATTTGTGACCTGGAGAGAAATAGCAAGATGGAAAGAGCGTGAGACAAGAAAGAAAGACCTGACATGACGTCTGAAATGAGCTGCCACACGGAAGTCTCTTTCATACACAATTTCTTCCCGCAGTATTACGGAAATTATGCCAAGATTTGTGGAAATTACAGTCTTTTGTAGAACTTACACATACCCTTCTGAAAACAGCATGCAACTTTATCAGGCCCGTGATTTTTCAGAGTTTAGATGCAAAAAAGCGATGCTCATGCTTGGAGTCCTATAGATGGTGACAACTTGGAAATGCAAATTTCTACAAACAACTGCGGAAATGAGTTGTGAAGGGGGCCAAACTCGAAGGTCTTTCTCAAGCGTGCCAGTATGCCAGAACTCTGCTATGGCTATTCCAACATGTCCTAGCATGATAATTCCTCAGCATTTAAATACTTTCTTTAAAAATAAGCAAAGCATTGCTTTCAAGACAATCACTGTAGTGACTTGTCAGTCCATCAGATAATGAACACCTTTTAAAAAGCTACGGCAAGTCTAGCTACTAGTGATGCAAAACTATCGTTAGTACTATCGATAGTGGAAGCCACATTTAACTACTGATAGTAAAAAAAACTACAGATAGTGCTATTGATAGTATAGTAGCGATAGTCAACTATCGTACAATTATTGATAGTCGACTAGCTTGAAACTCGATAGCATACCATTAATAGTCAGTTACCGTGAAATTGTTTATAGTCGAATATCGAGAAAGTATTGGTAGCCAGCTATCGTAAAGCTATCAACGGGGTTTTATTAGGTGACGAAGAGTGCCCAGAAAATGTTGTGTAGTTCGCAAAAAAAAAAAAAACTGTAGTTACGGACTTCTGCATAATTACCGAGGAACAATCTCAAACCTATTAGAAAACAATCACAAAACGATAGAAATCCTCCTTAGAAGCTATTGCCAATGAACTATTAAAATATCTATTCTATACTATTCAAGAACCATGGTGTGCCCTTTGCTTTTTGTGCACTGAATCAGAAAAATGAATATCCTTGTCGCCTCTGATAAGAAAACTATATACGTGTTGCATAAATCCGCAACCCTGCTTGAATATGATGCTAGCGATGGTGAACTAATGCGCAAGTATGGGGACATGACTTTACAGGGATGAGAACATAAGTGTAGCATTTTTTTTCAAAACAAACAGGTTGCGAGAAAGAAAGAAAAAAATACTGTCTTTCGGATA